>JAVQKC010094065.1:0-13235 GCA_036025475.1 Philypnodon macrostomus
TATATCACATCAGGCTTCTTTATATCACATCAGGCTTCTTTATATCACATCACTCTTCTTTATATCACATCAGGCTTCTTTATATCACATCAGGCTTCTTTATATCACATCAGGCTTCATTATATCACATCAGGCTTCATTATATCACATCAGGCTTCTTTATATCACATCAGGCTTCATTATATCACATCAGGCTTCTTTATATCACATCAGGCTTCTTTATATCACATCAGGCTTCATTATATCACATCAGGCTTCTTTATATCACATCAGGCTTGGGTTTACACAATGCTTTGCACAAAACAATTTTTCTTGGAAGTGTTTTTAAAAAGAAACTCAGAGCTGAAAAAGTATTTTGGATATAATAGGTGCACCTGAGAAAGACTAATAAGGATTATGCATTTATGAGCTGCTGGGCTATGGGCAGTCTGTAAATCAGATAAGGCACTATTAGCTAGAGCTGCTTCTGGCAAATGTAATTATAAAATCCATTAGAGTTACTTACTGACCTCATCCAAGTGATGTTTATTTCACGGATAAACCCGGATACACTAGAATTCATAAGTTGATTACAAATTTTAGCTAAGAACCATAATTATTAGTAGCATTTTTGATCGGTATATTGATTCTTTATGTTGAGACAATACCATGGACACAGTTAGATCTTTCCACCATGCTACTACTGAACTCAAAAATGCAACAACTCAATTTAAAAGAGGTTCAAAGTTCATACAAATAAAAGCTAGTATGGCACTTTACTGATAAAAATATTGTGATGGACCAAGTCTCTTTTCCAATATTCTATAAATCATACATATTTCACCGTCCAAGAGTCTATTATTCCAATCACAAAGTTCAAAAGAGTCAAAAGGTCCTCACTCACATTAAATAACTTAATGTCCTCTTTCATTACAACCATCAATCTCCTCTTTGATCTTCCTTTAGTACTCTTCGAAACATTATCTGGGGTTTATCTTTGAAACATCTAACATTAGCTGATGCACTGCTTCCTTTACACAATCTTTGTCATGACCCAAGAGAACCTCAACGTCTCTAGGCTCTGGTACATCCAGCTCCTGCCTCCATACACCATACATCTCGAGTCTGTATAAAATAATTAGCTATATGACCCAAAAATGAACTTATATTTAGCTTGTATGTTATTAATTATGTTTCTAAAAATAGAGTTCATTAGACAGGGTGAAACCAAAGGGGGTGGTTCTAGGATATAGGCCAAACACCAGAAACATTGACTAGGACAAGGGCACACAACGCTTTAACAACCGCTTACTGCGCATTTTATAAAATGTCAAGTCAGAGTAGTAGCCATAGCCTTCCCGGGACAAGGATGAGGATGCTCCAAGAGGAACCATCGGACGGAGCGTGTCATCCCCGGGCCCTAACCACGCCTACCGCAGTGCAGATCAAAAACACCCCGATATGGTCGCCCTACGCACGGAGCAGTTTTAATCCACTAATTGTCCCCTGTTTGCCAATGACTCAGCTGTGCTTCCGCCGGCGCACAATAAAACAGGTTTAAGACTACAAAGCATCTCTTTTTAGTGACCTCTTTGGCTATTTTCCACCCCGGGACAGTAAAGTGGAGCCAGTTAGCCTACCTAAACCGGTTTGGCTCTTTAGAAATCCCAGTATTGGACTTAGCTGGTAAATAGCAACCGTCACTGGCAGCCCATTCATCGGCCAAAAGACAACACATGGCATCATCAAGTACACAAATATAAAGCGAATCTCGAACCTCACCGTTGCGCTTAGCTTCAACCACATTACGCACCGCTTGGCTACAGCCCATTTTAATGTAAATTGTCAGTCAACTGGCCGCTGGCGATGTGGTTAGTTGAATATAGGCATGCACGCATTCAAACGAGGCTACAGAGGCAAACCCAACACGCTATTGGAAGTAACAGAGGTCGAAAATAGCAAGAAAATGTGCTAAATACCAAATGATCCGTCCTTATTCGTAGTGGGTTAGTGGGTTTCCTGACAGCGGTGGTACTCGTCTGCTGCAGTTCCCCTGTCCTTCCGCACAGCCTATCACACAGCTCCGTGCGGCAGAGAGCGAGGAGAATTGTGGGATATCTGCACAGCCGGCCTATTATTTTAGCAGAACTACACCCCCTCCCTTACCCTTCACATACAGCGGTTTAAGCTACTCAAGACACGAGGTTTGTTGTTCAGTTGAAGTCAAATCAACTGTTTACGTTGCTCCTAAATGCTAAACGAAGAGCTACAAAGCGTCAGTTACACATATAGGCTACTTATTGAGGCAGTAACACTGGCCATAAGACCCCATTCATTTCATTTTCCAAATTAATCATGCCACAACTGATTAATCATTATTCCTTACAAACTATAAGTTGGTCATAATGTTAAAGGCTTGGTTTCAGGTTTCAAGTTTATTTGTCATATGCACATTCAAAACAGGGTCAACAAATGCAATGAAACGCTTTGGATCGGAAGAACCGTTAGACACGCTAAGATACTCATGAAGTACTAGTAGCACGCAATATTAGTACATGGTAAGAAACAAGTGTGAAAAAAGAGATAAGTAACAATATAATAAACATATAATAAAAAAGTACAATAATAAAGAAGAAAAATACAAAGGTGCAGTAGGATTTAAATAAGGTGTAAGTAGAGTATTTCACAGGTGGTAAAATACTTCAGATGAATTTTGTATTGCACATGATATCTAGTCAGGAAAACAACAACTAGCCTATATATATATCTCAACCTAAAAATAGCATAAGTACTCTTTGGTCCAAATCTTAACATTAGCTTGACCCAGACATCTGTCTTCAGTTAAGTGTCAGACATTATATAGGAAGAAGTAGAACCAGTTTATCTCAATGTGGTTCTGTGTTGTAACATTAAATTTGGCTGAATAAAGCAGTATTGTTGTATGGGCTTTTATGTAACGTGTTTTATATCACTGTGTAGAATTGAACACCTACACTCAAGCTTGAACGTTGAAATTAACTACAACATTCTGATCACAGTGTGGATGAGAGGGTGAGGGGCTATTCTTGTATTTTGAGTAAAAGTCTGGACGAACTTATAGAAGAATTTAACATTCTAGCCACACTGAAAACAGCCAAAGGACATTAAAGACGCATATGTTTGAAGCGGCATAGTTTACCGTTAGAGAGTGCCATATATCAAATGCTTTATAGTATATAGGATGACATGGTCCAGACCACTTCATAACATTGTTTAAATTAAAAAAAACAATCCAAGCCGTAGTAGCACAGGCCAACAATAAAAGCTTGTACATATGGGGGCTACACACTGCTGTGCCCGGACACACTCACACACACATGTGGTCAGTGTTGCACAAACGCAGACATAAAAGACACTTTTTAATTAGTGTGTGTTCGTTCTCTTTGGGGATTTGTGGGTTGAACCGCCCGCCTCCCAGTGGGAACCTGACCCCGCTCGCTCACCAAGTTCACTTTTATTTCATCTAATTGCTTTCATGCACAAGTGTTCACAGCATGCCCAAACTCTCTGTATGTTACACTATACAGCCATGTTCAAGTCTATAGTCTGGTCTAGTATGCATTATAAAAATATATTATTTAACGCTCACTTGTGGCCACCTCAGTTTTAAAATGATTTTTTTTTTATTTAATCAACAACACTTAAGATCTGATCTAGGGTTCAATATGGATTTATATAATATTCATAAAACAATGCACAGCAGCTTTGGACAATCACACCCACAATACAGCCTTAATTTCAGGATGTTCCGAGTGGATGACGTCCTCATAATTTTCTTTGGGATTAACAAAGAACTACCTATAACCTAACCTTGGGCTCGGTCTACACACACAGATCAAGTTTCTATTCTGCAAAAAAGTTATATACACTCAAAATCAATGTTAAAAAAAAGCATTTGAGTCTTATACATGAGCCCAGTCCTCTATACCCTGCTCCTAGCTCATGCTTTACATAGACATAGCAGACATACTTCACTGATAGTACACTCAAAATGTAATAAGAGCCACATAGTGCAACTGTTATGCATTATACAGACACAGCTGGCTTCGTCTTTGGCCTGTAGCTAATTGTGTCCCAGCTCATAAAACAACCCAATCACTACTACAATGACAGGGGACTTAAGTGTGTTAGACATTACTGACTGTGGTAATGGCTGCCACAAATATGCATACAAACTACAAGCACATAGGGTGTGATTCAGTATAGGACTAGATAGAGAATAGATGTAATAAAATAGTCCCGCTTGATATAATAGCCAGGATGGAATGATCTCACTACCACAATTACTCTTTGCAGTATCACAATGAGAATGAAGTAAAAACGATGATGCATCAATATAATAGACCAGTGGCTTTCAAAAAATGTCAAACCACGTCAGATCATTTTGCTTAATCAGGAATAAACCAAGGAATACAATTTGTATATAGAAAACAATACAAAATGCATGAATATACTAGTTATGAACAAAAAGGGGTTATAAAACTAAACCAGATCTTAACTATACCAAAACCAGGACTAAGCAGTGGTCCACACATCAAGTCCAAGCCCACAATCAGGCCAAACCCTAAACAGGAACAAGATTTGAAATGCTCACTAAAGACTCACTAAAAAAAGTACGTATACCACAGTTTGAGAACCACTATTAAACATGACATACTGAAAACTAGACAAGTCTATAAAAACACCCTTTTCTCCAAACGAGCATTGTTTCACTTCCTCTTGACTTTCTGGGAGTGATTCTGTAACACAAATTAACCTGGGACACCGCAAGTATGTCTGACACAGTTATAACTAATTTGCTGTGGCGAATATTGCCTGTCTCTAAACAATACTGTTGTTATTTGGAGCAGGTGGAGGAGTATTGTGCTGGTCTCAGACATGGCTCATAATGCTTGTCTGGGATGTGGGTGGTGACTGTATGTCTGAGAGGCTGCAGGCTCAAAATGGAAACATGGGCTACACTAATGTACTCGTATTATATGTGCTGAAATGCTCACCGTCCTATGTGTACAAAATAATGTAAAATCAATGTTGTCTTCAGTCAGAACGAATTGTATGTATGTTTTATAATCTAACACTTCCAAATAACAAAGGAAGTAGCAAAACCAATATAATATAATATGAATATGTTATAAGATGGTATAATTACTGTGTAGATGGTTGAATCAGGCTGACCAGACAAGAGTCCAAAGACCAATATTATAGGCAAAGCTGTCAATCTAAATCTCCATATCTTAGACCTTATGTGAAGTATAAAGAATCATCACCACCACAGTAATTATAGTGGTAGCATAATGAATGTATTGAAAGTGTCATGCAGACTACATTGCCGAACCATCATGTTTTATGTGATGGAGAAAATAAACTGTCACTTAAGCTTCACCATTAGTCACAGCAGTGAGTTTTGATTGTATAGCACTCTGCCTAAGCGTCTTATATAATGACATAAATGGCAGATAAGTGCGTTTCTCTAGGCATCAGGCCTTGCTCAGCACAATGATTAATAGCAGACAAACATGTGATCTGTGGACTGTGGTGTGGTGCTTAACTCTTCACTTTTTTCTGCTGTGTTCACAGGCTTGGTTCCTGTCAGGCTCCACTGAACTGGTGCTAACCTTGAACTACAGTGACCTTGAACACATTCTCCTCCCAATATCAAAAGCTAACATAAAAATGTGTTCCTGTTAAATTCAAATAAATTGTTGTGCCAGTTAATACCTTCTACAGACATTAGCAGTCAAAATTACAATACCCAAAGCACCATACGATAAACAGTCAAACACTGGTAGTGACATGAAATCTACCTCTGAAGGCATGCTGTAGTTGACCTGAGGCATAACTGTGGCAGCACCAAACACATTCATACATATGTCAGTGTGCCCCAGGGCAGCTGTGGCTACACAAGTTTACCACCACCGGGAGTGACTGAGGAGTGAATGAATAATGTAATTGTAAAGCATCTTTGAGTCTTGAGAAAAAGCGCTATACAAAACCGATGCATTATGCACAGGCAAGGTGGTAAAGTGTCTTGCTCAAGAACAATGGCAATATGAACCTTCCCTGTCCTACTTTAGCCATCAAAGAGTTTAACTGATATAACTAGCAAATTTGTGCATTTGCATTTGGAAAACAGTGGTACCAATAACATTTACAACAAATACTCATTTTCATCATGTTTCAAAACATTGTAATTACAGGATTTAGTTCAAAATCAATTGCTTGTAATCTGCATTTACTTTGTGTATAAGACGCGCATAGCCACTAAAATCAGTAACCCTATGAACTTGATTACCGCGATCCAATTTTCAGTGAGCTGGCTGGAACTGGACAAGCGAGCTGGCATTTCATCGTTGCATAATTATATTGAAGCATGTTTCTTACAATACAGAGCAATTCAGCCTTGTGATCCAATTAAAAAAACAAGCCCAGGCCAGCGTTCACAGACATCCCTTGGGTCTGCTGGAAATAACTGCACATGCTCAGAATCATTCAACATTTCCTTTTTGTGTTTAGGTGAGGTCAAATAGAGGATGACTTCATAGGCAATTTGCACTATGTATTTAAAATTATGCAATCAGGAATATCCTTGAATGACCTTGAGCCTCAAGTCACTTTCTTGTGATTGTGGATAACAGTATAATGTATTCATTGTTTTTATTTCTGTCAAGTGTTGCAGGTGGTTTGTGCCTATTCCCAGAAACTATGGGCCTTAGGTAGAGTGCACCCTGGACACTGACATCTTACAGTGCTGATAAGGGGGAGAAAAATGTATTAGCAAAATCAAGACATTAAGAATGTGACTATAGAGATGATTATAATCTACTATTGGTTTACTTTTTGTTTTACCTCCAGTCAACATTAAATTAATTTATATTTTAATTTAAATTTTAAATTTTTAATAATTTTTTTATTTCATTCAATTAAAATTAAAATTAATTACAAGCAGAAGTGTCTACATGACAGTACAAAACTTGAATGAAAAGGAGCTGAGAGAAGAATATGCCTTATGTTTTCTGCCCCTTTTTAACAAAAATATTTACTTTTCACATTCTGTTTAACAAAAAAATATTATTGTATTTTTTTTTACTTTTCACATTCTATTAATACTGGGAAAGTGTTTTTGTGTGCAGTCTATTTGTGAATCAAACACTAAGCATGTCATGTGTGTATAAGGCTATGGTATGGTTTCCACGTGGTTGAGGATGTTAAATAGTTCAGCTGATTGAAGCTTTAACATGGTTGTAATTATAAAGAACTGTGAAATACATTTAAAAACACATGTAAAGACATCAAAGATATAGTAAAATATTAAAAAATAGTAACATAACCTTGACTAAAGACCCTTGATTCACCCTTCAGCCTGCTGGAGGAAGCACATTTTATCTGAGCGTGAACCATAAACGCTGAGGATTGTGCCCTTGAAGTGATTTCTCAGGAGGGAGGGCCATAACTAGAAAATGTTTTGTAGAGATTAATCATTTAAAACAGAGATAAAACCACAGTAATGCAGAGCGCAATGCACATCAATTACCAACATCTCATTCACAAACCAAACCCAAAAAGCACTTTGAATCAAACCGTTATCTGAACATCAAACACATTTTATGAATTGCATTGCTTTGTAAATATGAATTAACAAGGCATCCATTGGTTTACATGTGACAAACAGTGATAAGCCAATCTACTGGTGTCCACACAGATACACAGATACTATCTTGAATGATAAGTGAGAGTACTGGTGTAATTTTATGCCACAGGTGAGCAAACACTATGCTGAAAGGAATGAACTGAATGCACTCTGCACATCACTGGCAAAATTATGACGTAGGTTTTGGTTGCTATTTTTTGTGTGGAACCAGTATCACTTCAGCAGCCAATGAGAGCATAGCATATCCCAAAAAAAGAGCTGAATATACAGTATTCGGTCAAATGTTTGGACCATTTTTTCAGGATTGGCCAAATTAGAATAACCGAAGATTAATTAGCTGAAACACATCAGTTTGTTTATTGTTAAGCGTTCCAATGACTTTTAAAAGTTGTGTTCTGAACAATGGCACCATACATTTCAAATGTATTATTGAACATGGTACTGACATATAAACGACTGTAACTTGAAGCACTCTTCTAGTGATTTTCAATTTACAAGAAAGTTCCCAGAAAATGCAATCAGATGAAAATACAAGTCAAAAGTTAGAACACACCTTTCCATTCCATTTTGACTGGTACCGTATGCAAGAACACAACAATCATAGAGTAGAGTATAGAGTTATTGATGCAAGCTATTTAATGGTCTATTTGATCATATCTTACATATAACAATAGGCTATTAAGGTAGGTAGTTTAATGTATTTACAATCGGGGTGTATTTGGTTATTTGGTTCATAGCTTTTTATAGTATTGTTAAAATTGCACATTTTTAAGCATGTGCCCTGTAGATATCCACCTAACAGGGAAATTGTCTGTACAGCTAAATACAACAAAAATATAACTTAAATAGCTACTGGCTATTGTGGCTGTTCCTAGCAATAGTGCCCTGGTTTCATTCTAGGAATGAATAGTTCATGCACAACAGTCCATGGATTTCATAGTGAACCCTACTGGCCATGCTCACTATAAATACAATGGAAGGTGACATGCTCCCAGATACATCTTTATAAGGCAAAGACAGCTCCACAGTGCCCACTATGTAGATAACAGGTCCATCTTATCTGTGCACTCACCAGCTCTGGGTCACTGCATGTGTTATCTGCTTCAGCCCTGGAGCTTTGTACCGCTCACGTGTCCTGTTTAAACTGTCTCCTGATCTCACACCTGAAGGCAAGCTCACATCCTTTCATTAGCATTTTACACACCACAGTCTGATGCAATTATGAAACAATAATGAATATGTTCCTCAAGAGCATCTGGGCAAGGTTACATCAAAGCAAATCTCAGTAGTGCATTAACATATGCAGTTTCGATTGGTGACTTGTATTACGCATACTCTACCTGCAGCTTACCAATGTCTATTGATTATAATCGATTAATAGGGGTCAACAATCTATGGTTTCATTACAGCCACATGAAACATGAAGTCCTACTGTTATGGAGAATCAAGGCTGTCTACGTCAAAACAAGGTTAAAAATCTCTCGACTAAGGTAACCATATAGCTTGTTTCACAAATGTTGACCCAAATATGAAAGTGTCAAATTAGCTGTGATCAAAAATGTGGATGTCAGAAATGTCACGGGACAGAAATCATTGGGGATTCTTGTTCTGAACACTACTGTACAAAAAATGTAAAGCCAACAAGAGGTTTAGAAAGTGGCATCTTAAGTGGCCGTAATATTTTATTATCCACTAGATGGGAGTTTTGAGCCGCTGTAGCATACCTACAAAGAAAGCTCCAGCACACACAGTTATTGCATCTTTAATGCATAGCCTGGGCCTTGGGTTATTCATTTTTAATGTAATGTAACAAAAATATATCATTTTACAGAACAAGTGAAAGACCTTCAGTTTTGGCCACCATCAAAATGGAGCACAATGGTTTCGATAATAGTCTGGCCACACTGTATAATTGGTATTAAATGCACCTCTCTCATCTTTGTGACTACTACAGGGTTGGACATTGTGAGATAAATGAGATCTTGGTGCTGGTGCAGACATTACTTTACTTTGACCTTTGCTTTATCATTAAATTGTTCTGCACAGATTCCCAGACAATTCCATTTAACTTTTGACCCCTGCTAACCCATGGCCTCTCCATTACATTTATTTGGCACAAAAGGCCACAGCAGCTGCAGTAATGTGTTCTCCTCAAAGCCACTATTGAGCAGACATATTGATCCAGATTCAGCAGATGAACGGCCCAATGATAGTGCTTTATCAGGAGAAGAAGTTGAGCCGTAGGGACTATAGTGTGGGCAATATTCAAGCTACCTTTAATCCTGTTATCTAACATTTTATGTGATGCACTGATATCAAAACTCAATCCCTCTTTTCAATAACCATGGCTACAAAACTTGATTTGATGAAATACATTTAGGCATTATCCCACTTAAGTCAAATTCTGAAAATGGGAATTCCCCAACGCTGGCCCGTAATTACAACCTTCCTGTGGTCAAGAGGGCTTGGAAAAAATAGAAACATTTCAACCATTACTTTTCAATTATTGCCATGAAACTAATCTCAAAGCAAGTATCACATAAGGAAAATTATTGTAACTAATGCTTAAAAAAACTACACTTTTTGACCCAAACTACAGAAAAAAATACATATATATAAAAAAGTACTTGAAAACAACAACCAACAACCACTATATCATGGACTTTGCCCTGCCTTATCTCTCAAGACCTGTACATTCACCCTCAGCATCAGCCATAAAGCAAACTACTGAGCTGTAAAAATCCACGTGCCCACTTTCCTCCGGTATGTTGTCTACAGGATGGGCAATAGTTGATTATCAAAGTATTAGCACTGGGATACCACCTCAGGCCCAAAGTAGTTGGCACAGACTTCAACCACTTGCAACGAAAACTGGAAAAAAGTAGTTGCAAAGAATAAGGGGAAGAAAATGCTTGAATTGATCAATAGCAAACAAACAATTGCTCTTTCTTAGTTGATCCATTTACTTCTATTTCGGTAGAAGACAGAAGAGGAAGCCCATGCTGTGTGAACTTCCCATTCTATAGTGACTGCCAGGGGACAGAGGACTTTTGATCAAGTGTGTGTGTGTGTGTGTGTGTGTGAGGGTGTGTGTGTGTGTGTGTGTGTGTGTAAGATGTGTGACAGTCTGTGAGTTAAAGAGTCAAAGTAAAGACGTTCTGCCTGCTCAGCGCTCTGGAGAAGAAGCAGCTTAAAGGAGGCGTCTATAAGAAAAGTGCTGATATATAGACTTCACAGACATGCCACTAATACTGACAACTCACAACCAAACGTCTGAATGCCCCGAGCCAGGCTGTCACTTCAATAGTCAGAGTGTCATGTTTTATATTATGTGACATGTCTATACTCAAGCTTCATACTAGGTAGTTTTACTCAGATAGACTCAAATCAAGCAATAATAATGAACTTAAAGTGTAATTGAATACAAGGGAAGAAAAGGCCTCATGTGTGAAGTACTCACAGTTGAAGTAAAATTAAGTAGTAGCCTGATATCAGAGAGTGCTAGTGAATTTAACATTACACATTTCTGAGTTGATCTTCTGAAGCAAAGGCTATTTGTTACAGGAATAAATTATAAAGATATATACAACAAGAAATATACAATTCTGATTTGGGCAAAGTAGTAATGATAATATTACAATGTAGTAGTTAGTGTTACATTATTCAAAAGTATAAAAGCACATTTAACATTAAACCTGACTTCCAGTACTTCTTGGTCTATTCATTCTGTTGACTGTTTGTCCACGTGAATGACCTTATTTTGATAGCAGCCCAAGCACTTGAGTACATACTTCTTCCACCTCTGTTCTTGGGTCACCATAGTCTTCTCTCATAACTCACTGACCCAGCAATAATTATAAAACGATGTGACCAGCTGAAACCTGACAAGTGTGTTTACTACACCCACGCCGTGTGTTAACTGCCTCTATCTTCGTGCAGAACTTCACCATACTTTTGTGAATGAAAACATGGTACTCACCGTTCAAGTTTTCCAAGCGAGCGGCACGCACAGGTCAGACGGTCAGGCAATGTCCGGGGATTATGGCACAGAAAATGGAACATACAGTCACTAAAGTAGGCATAGTTAGGAGTAACATTGTGTTTTGTTTTATTTGACATCAAGCAGCATTACCTCATTTCACAATTCAGTGCTCAACTTATAGACAACTTCCCAAAACAAATTGAGACCAGAGCGCACCATACCTGACGCACTTTTACGCGCGTTTGTTGTCCGGTTTGCGAACGCAGGAGTCCCTTCACGCGGCTCGTCCCGATGTCAAAAGACTTGACACCTGTGGACTTCAACATTGGGAAACCTCCCCAGAGACGGGAGGAAGCTAACCCCACCCCTCCCGCTTCCCAAACGGCCTCTGTAGTAGTCCTTAAAAGGCACGCCCACTCTGGCAGCTTTCTCGTCTGGCAGCTTGATCCTAGTGCCTCCTGGTGGTGGTTACCGTAGAGACGAGGGCCTGATATTATGTCACATGGCCGCTAGATGGAGATGCAAGTCGAGCTGTTTTAGCCATACGCTCTTCAAACCAGACTACGTTGTAAAATGATGCCTATTCATACGTTTAATTGATATATGTGAACATATTTTGCGCAACATCTTACAGTTCAAATTATTAGCACAACAAAGACAAAAGTGCGCAAAGGTCTTGGCATAGACCTTCGCCAAAGTCTTCCTTCTCTTTTTACAGGGCTTCAAATGACTTCCAAAAATGGGTCACCAGCTACTGCAGCAAAAGAAACCACAACCTTCTCATCTTTTAAGCCAAGCCTCTCCACAAGGCCTGTCATTTTGGTATGTTAGAAATAGTGTTATGTAACAGACTAGTGCCAAATAAGGTTGGTGTTAGCTTAGCTTTGCTCAGATAATATGCAGACTCTAGGTCAGTTTCCTAAGCCCCAAAGAATCACAGGCAGCAATAGGCAGGCCAGACTAATCCCATGGCACATTAATCAGTCTTGATCACGAAACTATGGATCATAATCATTTAACAAAAGGATGGTATATTTCACATAAGACACATTTCTTCTGCAAAAATTATATGGATAGGTGAAAATTCTAACATGGTATTTTTTATTGCTTGGTATCCGTTTTTTATTTGTATTTATTTATTTATTATTTTTGCAGATAAATTAAGAAGTAATAATGCACTATATATATAACATGTTTACATACAGTTGCATGTAACTGATTGAATGTTTTACCTGCACCTTCACAACCACTGTTTACTGACATAACAGCTAATGTAGAACATATATGTACATAGTCTATATATATATATATATATATTCTCATTTGCATGCTGATCTTTATTTTCCACTATTTTATTGTTGGCATCAGTCCGGGCAGCAAAGTAAGAATTTCATTGTGCAGGGAAACATGTTTCCTACTGTGCATATGACAATAAATACTTTGAATATTGAATCTTTGAATCTTGAATCTTTGAATCTTGAATCTTTGAATCTTGAACTACATATTTAGATTTAAATGGTGTTTTTTTCTGTTCTATGTGAACTGTTCTAACCGTATTATCATCAAACCAAACCAAATATATATATA
>JAVQKC010094069.1:0-36092 GCA_036025475.1 Philypnodon macrostomus
GATGTGTTTGGACCCGGGTAAACGTGATGAACTCACAGCAGTGTTTTTGTTTGATCTAAAAAACAGATTAAAAGAGACTTCGACACCCATCACTTGCCTCCTTCTTGACGTGTGTAACAAACGTATGGACTACTCCTGTGTCGGATATTCTGCCAATCCTGATATGGTTTCAGAACTATGGGCCTGAGGCAAATAACATTTTACCTAGGGCCCATGGTTGCCTAGACCAGCCATTCCCAAAGTCAAGAGTGCTGTTGTTTGGCCACCTTAATGTTAACTTAGACCCTTATTTCACTGACATTTTATTTAAAGCCTTGAAAACAACACAGTCTATCATCTATAAATAGCTTTAAAAGATCCTTTTTAGAAAAATTATAGTTGTTAAAAATAATTGTTGTTAACTCTCTGGGGTCCCCCTGCAGTGACTTCACGGCCCCCTAGGGACCCCGGTTTGGGAGCCACTGGCCTAGACCATATCTATTTTTTAAACTATGGATATAACCTGAAATGTGTTCAATAAAAATCCCAGATGAGTCACCCTGTACTATAAGACACTAAACTGCACCTGTTACACTAGTGGACAAACAAACTAAAACCCTCTGGATGTCAGCTTGAATCAGTAAAACGTATGACATCATGTGAATACCGCGGATATGGGAAGCACAATTTTCTGGATGTCAAGCAAAGCGAATGTAGCTAAAGAGCATGAGTCATCCCTTCCACACACTTGCACCGAGAGATGAGGGACACAGCGCTATCGGAGCCTGGAGGGAGGTGACAAAACGTTGGATTCACATAAACAGTTTTTGCACAAGCCAGACGTCACATTAGCAGCACCTGAAATAACATGCAAAAATCTGTATGTTAATGAGCTGCTACAAGTTTGCCAATTCTCAAGTCCAGAGTGAGGAGGGAAGGCAGTTTGTTCACCGTTAGAGTGGAGGCTTTTGGTCAGGGCTAATATTAATCTACCAAAGAAACTGTATGTTACATAAACATAACATAAAAACATGTCATATGCACAGTCTTGTATATTGTAATAATATATGCAAAGTCTGACCCTGAACACATATTAAACAAATATCCACTTATAAAAAAATGATTTTTAAACAGCTCATTTCAGGGTGCATTGTAGTGGTTACGCGAGCCTCGATTATACCCCGGCCCAGGAATAATTTTCTATTGACTCCTGTACTTTGAATGTCGTGCTTTTTCCCTCCTAGTACCTGATTGGCCGTTAATGTTACTTTAGGGCGTTCTATGAGTTTGGTTTAGTTATTCCTTCTTCTGTTGCTGGGCCGCTCTTCTCTGTTTTTGGTTTGTGTTTGTGAGTATTTTGTATTAAATTAAACCATTCTGTTGAGCAATGTCATCCATCCTTCATGTTACGTATCCACTCAAGACCCTATAGACTGGTATACCAAGGACCGTAACAGTAGTACATGTGTTCTTCTCATTCAAATGCAATGAACATGCTTTTACAGATCCACCCTGTGATCCAGTTTCATTTCAGATCTTAGCTATGATGCTTTATGATCGTTTTTTCTCAACCGAAAGAAATACCAAAAAAGATTCACTTCACAACACCAACTTCAAAATAAAAACGACATCATCCAAGTGAAAATCTAGCCTTACATCGAGCCTTACATGACGAGAATGGGTTTAACCAGTGGAAATAAGTGATCAGCGTGTATCCATTTACTTCTGATGAGTTTTTCAGTCGTGTTGTGCTGCTGTAATGGAACATCATCAAAATACACCGAGCTGCTTAAAGACACCACTCATTCACTCGTCCGCTTTCTGGTTATTTTCCAAAAGTCAGACCACTGGAAAATCATCGTCTTAATGCTTAAGGGTTTTCTTAAAATATGTATAATTCAACAGGATATTTGCAGATTTAAATAACTCCAAATAAATGTATTAATAGCATGTTTTAGGTTTCTACAATGGGGTATTGCTTAACATATGTTTACCATGTGCCCCAAGTAATTTGTTCATGCCAATGCTCCATCATTGAAGAGAACTCAACCTTATAGTTTCTTACAGTTTATAGTTACCTTCGAAGGAATGAATAATTGCAACTCTGATACTTTGTTCCAACATTTAGTTTTCGCTATAGACCATTATTATGACTATAGATAGCAATCCCATTGTTTATAGTAATTGTTTTGGGGTATAATCTGTTTGTGTTTTTAGTCAAATCCACTCCTAAATAAAGAAAGATTGGCCAATATGTGAGTATTTCCAATTTCGATTGTATCACTAGTTGTAATGACAGATCCTTCCTTTATCAGACCAAAAAACAACTGGACTGGACTGAGAAGATTACCTAAATTTAGATTTAATGATAAAGTGATCCAAGTTTGATCTTCTGATGAGTTAGCCATGCAGTGGGTTTGTCCTGAACCTGTCTACATGACTAAATGCATTGATTTGCTATGTGTGTTGGATCAATAGCCAGAAAGTGGACCATAAATTATATTCTCTTGCATTACATTAATCAATGTCTTCAGTTGCTGAGGACTAAAGCATCTGCATAAATGAACTTATTGTGAAACTCATTTCTCAAGGCCCCATGGTCTGTCATAGGAAGCCAAGGGTTCATATAATTGCATAACTTGATTGAACAACAAATTCCACTATACCTTCTTACAATTGTGTTACATCAACTGAGGTCGCTGACACTTTTTTAAGTTGAGTCCCTCCTGGAGCCACCGAGCAGGTGTCTCCCCCATTTCAGATGTGTCCGTAGGACCGCTGCAGCTCGGAATGATGAGCCTGTGGAGAGAGACACATCAGGATCTTATTACAGTCTTTTCTGAATATATACATTGTGTCAAATAAAGTTAAGTCCTGGGGTGATGTTGTCACTTTTTCTGATTTGTACTTTTTTCCACTGTCCCATGCACAGCTTCAGAAACTGTGAGCACATATGTCTTTCATGATCTCCTATCGTATGATATTCCAACATGCTCTCATAGAGTCTATTTAATCTGATTCACAGTCTGATTTTTGAAGCGTGCCGAAGACCAGAAGAAGAAGTAGTGAACAGCTTTTGCCAGACGTGCAAAAATATCAAATCTTCCTCTATACAATTTTGTTTAAAAATAATATAGCCTTATATAATAACCATACATTCACACCTTTTATTGGGTAATTGAATTGTTATTATTTATTTTATTTTTTATTTAACCTTAAGTAGGCAATGGTGACCTGGCCAAGAGGCAGCATTAACAAGCAGCGCAGTAAACAAGTACATTCATACGACACATACAGTGCAACATAAACAATAACAATGATAATAAAAGTCTACAACTAAAAACAAGTGCAGCGATCTTGGACAGTTGCATGCAGTGACTTCAAAATGTTACATGTTATGTGAATACAAATTAAGAGTACACTCACTGGCCACTTCATTAGATAAACATTGTGGCAAATAAGTGTGGTCTGTGTTGCAACATGCATTAATTCCCCAATAGTAGTGTTTTGTGAATTTTGGATGAGTTTGACAACAGCATACAAAATAAAAAAAACCCTACCCCCATTTAAACCCACACTGGCTGGAGATGGTCATGTGACTGGTAGCTTCTCTTAACAATTAGGTTTAAAACAATGAATCATATTATAAATAGGCTAAATATTAATACATTATTGTTGGTGCACTAATAAACCATATAAAAGTGCCTAGTGCTGTACAAAATATAAAGTATTAATTGTGCTGGATCTGCTACTCATCATGTTTTATCATCTATGGTCTTCTGCAGATCTTTGATCCTTGACTTGGACATCACTGGCAGCGGTCTCCCCCCCATCCAGGACATTTACCACAGCAGGGGTCTGCATAAGGCATGCAGCATCACTAAGGACCCTACTCATCCAGCACATGGACTGTTCCGTCTGCTACGCTCTGGTAGACGATACAGGAGCCTGCAGGCACGCACTAAAAGACTCAGAGACAGTTACTACCCCCAAGCTGTCAGACTACTGAACTCTCAATAACGCTGAACTCTCAAATACTGCACTAAATTACTTTACGTAATATGTACTATGTATATACTATATCATGTGCAATACAAAATTCATCTGAAGTATTTTACCACCTGTGAAATACTCTACTTACACCTTCTTTAAATCATACCTGCACCTTTGTATTTTTCTTTTTTATTGTACAGTACTTTTTATTAAATGTTTATTATATGTTTATTATATTGTTACTTATGTCTTTTTTGCACACTTTTTTTTCTTTCCATGTACTATTATTGCATGCTACTAGTACTTCATTACTATCTTAGCGAGTCTAACGGTTCTTCCGATCCAAAGCATTTCATTGCATTTTTTGACCCTGTGTTGAATGTGCATATGACAAATAAACTGAAAACCTGAAACCTGAAAACATTCATTGACTGAATAGATCAGGATCACAAGCTATTTGAAATCACAAGCAAGTAAATATATACCTACATATAATACAGTGGCCTTTGTTGCACCAGCTAACTTCAGGCATCTGAGTTTTCTGCTTGATTCATGGGTACAAAAATATGTTGGCCGATAGCAACACCTTCACATCCAGCAACCTCTTATCCATCTCTGGTGAGAGTGACTTTATGGTCTCATAGAGTCCCTAATTACCAGTTGTACCAAAAAAAGGCCCCAAAGGCTAACCCTAACAGTAACAACTCCTATAATGAAAGCTGACGTGTGTTGGAACATGGAAAGTACTTGTGGTGAGGTGCCACATCCACAAACCTCATATCAACCACTCTTTTCCACTCAGGAGCTGGGGAAATCATGTACATGCCAGTATAGGGGGAACTGTATACTGGGAAGCACACAGCGGGGTTGGCTTTTTAATACAACAACCGGAGATGAGTGTCAAACTGTGATTTACAAATAGGCGATTATATTACAGACTTTATTATTATTATTATTATTTATTTGTATCTCGGCTTTCTTCCGGTGGCTTTCAGGTTATCCGTGTCTCTACAAGAGACATAAGGTTTCAACCCAGGACTTTTCTCAGTATGTGTGCAGTTCCCATGAGGGCGATCGTCTGCACCTCTTGGGTATTGTGATGGCCTGGGAGTTCTCGTAGGTTATTTTTTAATGGTTCAGTTCTAGCTTTAGTGCTCCACATTCTGCTAATCTCAATCTCCAGATATTGGAACTTGGTGCTGATCTTCTGGACTTCTTTCACCATGATGTTGAGGTCATCTAGAGATGTCTATCAACAGGCAGTGTTTGTCTTTTGTTATTGTGAAGCACTATATCAGAAATATTTGCAAAAATTCTATGGTCAGTGCATACTGCCATGTCTCACATGATGGTCACGTCATTGATGTTGATGACTGTTTCTGGGATATGCCCGTACCATTTCACAGGCACTTTACCACCTAAGTGCTTACAGATTGACCTGTGCAGATAGTTAACCATTTTGTTGTGTTATTAATTGTTTTATTTAAGCACTTAACTGTCATTGGCATTCAACATTTTCAGACCTTTTCATATGTGCTTATATAGAGATTACTATATTCCTCTCAAAAGATGCCATCAGCCTAAACCCCCAGTTGAATTTAAAGACCAAACATGAATTCATTACTTTTTGTACTTTTTTGTCTCAGTGCACCTCAGAGCTTGACAAATGCTTCACCATCACTTTGATTCATCATGACATGCAAGAACATGTATATATAAAATAGTTCACATTTCTGTTTAAGCTCTATTGCAGCCTTTTCCCTACAAGGAAAGATTACGTATATTGCTGTAAATTATGCATTATTTTCATTGTTATAAAATACTATTGGCTTTGGCTATAGTCCATATATTCTGGACTTCTTTTATCATTTCAAAATACCAAAGTCAATGATTTGTTGCCCTTTGGATTATATAGATTTACCTAATTTACCCTGCTGCTCATGAACAGTCATTCCCAGGTTACTTTGCTGTATATTTTGGGCTATCCAGACGCCCTCGCCTTCAAGGTTATTTAGTTGTAAAAAGCATCAGTATAATGGGGCCTGTAAAAAAGAGAGGTCGAAAAACACACAGAATCCCCCAAAGAGAAACAGCCATGGGATCACCTTCATCTGGTTTAGGGGTATTAGGCTGGCAACGAGAAATAAGCACCTTCACTGCATTGTTTGGTTTGGCACTTGGGTGAATATATCACATGGTATTAACATAAAAAAACAAACAAGTCACAAAGCTGCTGACCAGTCATACATCAACACAAAGCCAGATATTTCTCCCCTGTTCGATGCAACTTTGTGTCCATCTAGTGGTGAAAAGAGGGATCAGTTTTCCATTAGTGATGAAAAGTATGAAGCTATAGTCAACATTGCCTATATAGACACAATCTTGTCTATTGCGTGTGAGACTATGGATCAGATTTCATCCACATTTGAGATATATGTAGTGAAGAAGAAGAAGACTCTCAGAACCAAGCCTCCATGCATTAAGATAATTATTGTACACATCGTGGTTAATATAAAACTTGTAATGGATCAATCAAATGTGCCATATTGTGTGAATATCTCATGTAAATGTTGAATGCATCACTGAAAAATATATTGTTTTGTTAAATTATGTTGCACATGGATTAAAATAACACCAAACTTCGAATGGACTACCTATTTTGATGTATAGGCCTATACTGTGCATGTGTATGTGTCTTCCAGGCCATAGACGATCTTCGTGTTTCTAGAAGGAAGCGCTCCATCCTCAAGGCGCGGATGTAAATGGGTGTGGCAGTTTAGAAGTAACTAACGCTGCATAAACTAGTACTGACAGTAGGGGACAGAACAGTACGCATATACTGTTTTCAATCATGAATGTAGAAAAACCTGAAAACTGGAATAAAGGAGTGCTCATATCCTGGTGTTTGGAGGTGTAGTGACAAGCACCGTCTGAACGGTTGGACTTTCTAGTAAGACTGGAAGTTAAACGCAAAGGTAAGTCTCACATGTTACGCTTTTCCTCATACTTGTTGGCATGTGATAGCCTGTAGCCATGTTTACGTTACAATATTGCTGTCTGACGAATGTGTTGAAATAAGTAGAGCAACGTTTACAATTTCACAAATTACTGCCTTTACTGCACCTCCAAGAACAGCCGAGGGGTCATTTAGTTTGAATTGAATTTGTTGTGTTATTTTCAGAATAGCATGTAAAAAGGTATACATTAACATAACATTATGGTGTTATTTGTGCATTTATTTATTATTTGCAGCGGTGAGGTTGGTGGAGGTGTAAATAGCAAAACTGAAAAGTACAGGAAGTTTGCTCAGATATGCCAATCCATTTATTGTAACAAACTTACAGAGCTCACATTAGCCACGAGCACGGTCAAAGCCATATGCCCCGAAAGCGCCATACCTGCGTCTAGTTGGCGCTACCTCTTAAACTCTAAGCCACTCCCAGAGATCCCCTCAAATGGCTCCACCAATTTTTATAGTAAGTACATATGCTATTGCTCCAAGCATGACAAATAACTGTTTCAATATTTGGCTGTTTTTGTTTCATGTTGATTGATGATAATTATCTTTATTAAAAACATTCACAGTATGGCTACAACTACAATACAAGTTTATGTTTTATTTATACTTAATTTACCACTGAACATACTGAAATATATTCCTAAAAGTACTGGTTCCTCCCTACAAATGTATACAATTGTTTGTTGGCTCATTTTGTATCTTGGCTGTCTAGCAACATCAATTATTATTTATTTAAAAGTTTGTATGTCAATGTGGAAATGCTATATAATGTTTTGAGGTGTGTGTCTGATTGGCTACAGAAAATATAAGGCTATAACAAATGCTATACTTTCACCATTTTGCATTATAACTAATAGGGGTCAAAATGCCCCCCTCAGCTGTTCTAGGTATAACCACTCATAATTTCTGTCTTTTATTCCAGAATCCTCACAACGCCAGAGATGATGTAGAACACACTTTTAAAACCCCTCGGCTGTTCCATACGCGTGTGTTACAGCCTGCAGGTGACAGTGATGGAGTGTGCCATAAAGGCTCAAGTTATACTGTAAAAAAAACAGTTGCGTTTAAACTATAAAACACACATTTTGTAAGATATTCCATTTCTTTTTTTTGCAAAATCTTTTAAGGTTTTCATTTGATCTCAGTGTCTGAATTCACCCCCACACATATTTTGTGCTTTAAAAAAACTTTCTCAAAAATCAAAATTTTCTTAGTAATGAATAAACAGATTGGTTTTACATTAGATATAGTGCATGCACTACAGTATGTTTCAATGTTCTAGTGTTCATGAGCAAATATAAATCAGGCTGAATCTAGTCAAAGAAGACCTTTATGTTAGAGGCAGGCCAGTTCTAATGTGATTTGTCACACCACAAAGATGCAGGCTAAACTAATTATTGTTCAAATCAAGTTGGGTGGTACTAGTAAGATGATAATTCTGCTTATCATAAACTGAACAGCTTTTTTTCTCTCCACAGAAAATGGGGCTCGTGCAGCTGTTAAAATCCCAGTTTGTGTTTCACTTGATGATTGTCTATGTGTTTATGGCCAGTGGCCTCATCATAAATGTACTACAGTTATGCACCTTACCCTTGTGGCTGGTCAGTAAGCAGCTGTTCCGAAAAATCAACACCAGACTGGGATACTGCATCATGAGCCGTAAGTAATACAGTAACAAAACAGAAACATCTATGCACTAAAGTGAATACAGTTTCAAAGGTCTCAAACAACCACATTCTTTTTCAGAGATTGTAGCAGTGCTAGAGTGGTGGTCCGGTACAGACTGTACACTTTACACAGACCCAAAGAGTTTCCCCTTGTACGGCAAAGAGAACGCTATAGTAGTCCTCAACCACAACTTTGAGATTGACTTCCTGTGCGGTTGGACCTTCTGTGAAAGATTTGAAGTCCTGGGGGTGAGATAAAAACCCACATTACTTTGGTTGCTCTTTTCTCAGTCTCTTCATTCAATTGAATTTTTGCAGAGTTCAAAAGTTCTAGCCAAAAAAGAGCTGGCGTATGTGCCTATCATTGGGTGGATGTGGTACTTCCTGGAGATAGTGTTTTGCAAAAGAAAGTGGGAAGAAGACCAAAAAACTGTAAGGGAGAGTCTTCAAAATCTGCGAGATTATCCAGAAAAGTTTTGGGTATGTGTGCAAGAATCTAAACTATAATATCAATAATAATTTTACATGTTAATAAATAATGATGCACCTTTTCCTCTTGCAGTTTTTGCTTTACTGTGAAGGCACACGATTCACACCAAAGAAGCATGAGATCAGTATGCAGGTGGCAGAGAGCAAAGGCCTCCCAAAACTCAAGTATCACCTCCTGCCTCGGACAAGGGGTTTCTGGGTGACCGTCCAGAGCCTCAGAGGGAATGGTAAGTTTTAACTGTGTGTATTGAATGAATAGGAATAGTCGACTAGAAAACATACTAAAGTATAACTAAAATGTATTTCATATATATATAGCGTCTGCTGTGTATGATTCGACGCTGAACTTCAGAAATAATGAGCAACCAACTTTTCTTGGACTCCTGAATGGCAAGAAATATCATGCAGATTTGTACGTGAGGTATGCGAAACTTAATATGTAAATTAAGTCGTGTACAAGTCTCAAAAGGCAGAGGACTGGTTAGAGACGACTTTGCTTATGCCAACTGTCCAGACAAGTATTATGTTAGTACAACCAAACTGTGGACTCGGGATTCGATTTTTTTCTTCTATCCTTCTGTCTGTAAATTGTATGCATCTTGTAGGAGAATCCCTCTTGACACAATCCCAGAGGGTGAGGCAGAGTGTGCAGCATGGCTTCATAAACTCTACCAGGAAAAGGTAAGGCATAAAAGGAATAACCAATGTTTGTGTCACAGTTATGTACTGTGTGTATGCAAATGCTGGTGTTGTGTTTCTGTTTTAACAGGACAGTTTTCAGGAGCATTATGCACAAACAGGGCGGTTCCCAGGGTCCATAATCAGCCCCCCGCGCCGGCCCTGGAGCCTGATCAACTGGATCTTCTGGTCCTGCCTCCTCCTCTTCCTGTTAGGCCTACTCTTCACACAGCTTATTAGCTCTGGTTCAGTGCTAACCATATTCGCTACCCTGGCATTTTGCATTGCAGGTTAGTATCATACAAGCTGGGTCACAATAATGTCAGTCAACTCTAAACTGACTCACTGGTTCCTCTTTGTCCAACAAAGCAGCAGATTTCAACACTCCAATGTAAGTCCCTTTGTCAGTTTAAGAAGCATGTCTCTAGCACTAGGCCTGTCCTTACCAAAGCGGTTAAAAATTAACCTTATAAATTTGTTGGAGCAAGGACTCCATGACTCAAATGTGTTTCTGAAACATGACAGCTTCTACAATAAGAAAAATACTTGTAATCATTGTTAGGGTTAAAGGCGTTCACTGTAAAGTGTATAAACAAAATTAATAACATTAATTCTGCAAATAATATAATAGTTTTATAATTTCAATGTGCAGTAATTGTATATAGATCTAATGTATTAAAATTGAAATATCTGTTTTTCAGCTTCAGTAGGAGCTTGGTGGATGATTTGCCAGACTGAGATCCACAAAGGTTCCAGTTATGGAAATAAGGACTCTTCAATGAATAACAATTAAAACCTGACCTACAGAGGAGCTGGTAAAGTCTACAGTATGTTGAGTAAATCACCCCACCTCCTGGGACAGGGCTGGTCCAACAAGTGTAGACCTGCTTCAAAGCACAATTAAAGCTTTTACAAGGATGGCATCTGGTTTAACCCTCTTTTGGAAAATGGATAATGCAGTGCATTTGGAAATGCTATTAAACCATGGTTTACTATGAGAACAGGTTAAAAAACCAAAACTCGGATACTAAAATTGGCTTAACTTGAACTATGTGACCTCAGAAAACATCAGATGCTTTAATTTTTACACTGCTTTTGATTTGAACGAGTTCAACGGTTGTATTTTTAAAACATTTCACTAAATAATAAAATATGAAGTGAAGAACAATTTTATGTTTTAAATTGTATCACACTCTAAACTGACGTCTGCAAGACAAGAAAATCTATGACAAGTTTCCTTTTTTAAAAAAGATTGGTTTATTAATATTGTTTGTACATAGCAAACACCGTAAGAGCAGCAGAGACCCAGAAGTTGTGGTATTTGTATGCGTTTGTGGTTTGTGAGAGCAGGCCCCGTTTCTCCTGTTAGTCCGCTATGCTCCAGTCACATGAATATCTCTTCCACATTTGTGGATTGCTCTGACTCTATTTACTTATCCTCAAAGCAAAGGCAAAGGCAAAGAAACAAACATAAAAATCCTTCCTTTCTAGTGCCCAGGCCAAATGACAAGTGATACATTTATTTGAATATTTCGATGGTGTTTCATTTCATAGAAGTAAAACTAGCAACTCCTTCGAAATAGTGAGGATTACCACACACTTTTCAGCCCGGCGACTGAAATAAGACTCCTCCCTCTTCTAGTTAACTGTCCCCAAGCGTAAACAGTTTGAAAGTGCCATAGATTTTTGCCCCCAACCCACCCCGCGTCCCCATTTGTTAAAAAGAAAAACGAAACAAAAACATGTCAATGCCTTTTTAGAGGTCTGTTTACCAGTGAAAATTACAATTGTGGCAATAGTTAATTAAACTTTACATTTTTGTTTGTACAAGATTTAAAGCCAATCCTCTTCTTACAGTATGTACAGTCCCCACCCCTCCCAGTCCGTGTGTGTACAAGACAGGACCCAGTATTCAGGTCTAGTTGTCCCGTTGAAATGATACTGTCAAAGTTCCTCAGTTTAGCTCCATGTGCCTTCAGCTCTCCTCCGCCTACACAGTTCATGTTCTTTTGCTAACAGCATGTACAGTAGTGCTTCGATTTGTAAACTTAAACACACACAAAGACTGTTCCTTTACTCCTCGTCTGTACAGACCTAAAAAGAAAGAAGATGCATTATGTGATTGTATCATTTATGTAAAATCCGCTACTTTATTAGGTAGGTCTATTCAGCATTTTGTGAACTCAAGCTGCTAATTTAGTCATGTCCATATGTTCAAGACAAACCTGCTAAAGATCAAACCAAGAATCAGAATACATTTGGAAGTATATCAGAAATGGATTCTATACTGGACTTCTACAGTTTACAGAGAATGGTTTGAATAAGATACAATATACAGTGAGGGGCAGCTTTAAACTTCCATGTATCAGGGTGACGATCTCTAAACCCACAATATGACAAAGCATGAAGCAGGTGAACTCATGAGAAAACTACCTACCAGTGAGCAGTGGGCAGTGAGTGTATCACTTTAATTTACTGAAAAAGTACCTTGACAAATGGGTGGTCTAGTAGCATGTTAGCTGTCCAGCGACGTTTGGGTTCACTCTCTAAGCAATGGTCGAGAAAATCTTTCCCCTCTGTGCTGAGTTTCTCTGGGATTGGAGGTTTGTGGCCCATGCCAACTTTGTACATGATCTGGAAGTTATGCTCGTACTCATGCCACGGCCTCTGCAAGTTAAGATAGGCAAGGCAAATACATACAAGTAGTATTTTTCTATGACTGAAGAATGAAGAGTACGGGTGATCTAAAACTGTATCAATGGGTCAAGAAGAACAGAATATTTTAAACATACCTTTCCAGTCACCATTTCAATAAGTACACAGCCTAAACTCCAAATGTCTGCAGAACGTCCATGACCCTCGCCTTTTGCTCTGGTTATTACTTCAGGTGCCATATACGCTAACAAATAAAGAAGAAACATTCGATAAGTGTTCATTCACCTTCTACTTAAGCAACAGGGACTCCTGGTGGTTAAGTGTTGGTACCTGCAGTGCCTAAAGTGCTGTTGACTTCTCCGGGCATTGTCTGAGTGTTGTTTCTTAACTTGACTGAGCAACCAAAGTCACCAAGCTTAATGAGACCAGATGACGTCAAAAAAATGTTTGCTCCTAAAGTACAATGGAATCAGAGAAATTGAGTAAGTGTTGCTAAAAGTACAGATATGTTTGATGAAGAAGAAACTGAAGCTGACCCTTGATGTCTCTGTGCACAATGCCATGTTCATGAAGCACATTGATGGCGGTGGTGATCTGTTTACTGTAGAGCCTGATCACATGCTCCTGCAGCCCCAGTCTGGACACCTCCTCCAACGTGCCCTCATCACAGTACTCCATAAAGATGTACATCTCCTCCTTGTGTCAAAGGCACATGCTGTTAGAGAAATGTGTCTGAATAAACTTGACAGGTCAGACCTATAGCTTACCCGGTGAAGCTCGACTCCAAAGTACCGGACCAAGTTTGGATGTTTGATGCCTTCAAATATTTTTAGTTCATCTGCAGTTTCCTTGATTGTTTTGTGATCATTTGGCTGAAATCGAATCTAAAGAAAATATTTTTTTATGTTAAAAGGGGAATTTTTTAAACAATATTTCTGAAGATTTTTTTCTTCATTCTACACATTTCTTCTTGAACATACCTCTTTCATTGCCATTAATTCTCCAGTGTCAACATTGATGCAGGTGTATACTTTTCCATATTGTCCCTCACCTTTTAAAAAGAAAACAGAAATGAAAATGCCTGTAAATGTAAAGTCAATGTTTCACACATAAACATGCACTCACCGATCTTGTTGCCTCTTTGCCATTTGAAAGTCACTTTCCTGAGTCCTACGTGCATGACATTGTCATATGACTTTGGTGTGTGACACACTTGGCCGATGATATTACGCTGTTTTAAAACAGCGTAACGTTTTTCTTCAAAGTTGCGGATCGACCGTCGAACGGCCTCCAACGGACATGGACGCGCTGCTGTGTCTGAGATCATATTAGGCATTAGCAGCTGCAAAAGTTCTCAAATGATTGAATGAATGAATATTAACATCAAGCAGCTGTACCATTGGACTGGTTTATACAGGTGCGCAGCTCCCAACTCCGGCGCACAACAGTGGGGTCTCCACGAGGATACGAGGGCTCTGGAGTGAGACCACAGACAACATTCATAAATACTAATATACATTAGGCTAAGACTAAATAATGGTATGAACATCGAGCAGCTACCTTCTCGGTCTTCCGTGGGGCTTGAATGTCGACTTATGGATTTAAAATTTTCATGGAAACTGGATACTCTATAAAAAATGTGTTTTAGTAAATTGTAATTATACACTATATAATTGTATGATTGTGTGTTTAGTATAGGTTAATTAGCAATTATTATGCAATAGCATAAAGCATAAAAGCAGTATAAAATGTAAGAAATACACTGATTTTAAAAGAAGCAAAGACTTATAAAAGCCAATAAGACTCCAGCAGGCAGAGAGCGCTCAAACACAGATAAATCTAAAAGGCAGATAGCAGTGAATCACCAGCATGACAGCAAAACCAATGTTAATAGCACTCAAGCAGATTACAGCTCTGTCCCTCATTGAAGAGGCATGATTCTTTTCATTTTTCACACCATGCACAACAATCAGATTCCCTTTTAGGTGTATTAAAAAGGCCATTTTTGTGACATTTCAAAGCTTTGAAGCTACATTAGCAGCTTTTTCCGCTGTGTTATTGATTATAAAATATTTTCTATATTCATGTGAATGTGATTTTGTGAGCAAAACACTGTACAAAATAAAAGCTCTTTATTTAATAAAAACTCTTTACTGTGTAATTATTAATATCTATATTATTCTTAATTGCAGTAAAACTTAATTGCAGTAAAATTGACATAGTTTTGACTTAATTCATTATGGGGCAAAGCTACCTGGCGTCATTGGGGATGCTGCTGGGTGCTGGGCCCTGAGTGATGGGACGTGGGCCGATGGGGAACAGCTGGTTCCGGAGGTCACAGGGAAGGCTTCGAGAGCTGCGCAGTGAAAGAACAAACTGAGCCACTTCACCTTAGCTGGTGAGTAGGCTTGTGTGGGATGTGTTTGCACAAGTCTTTGAGGAATAAACACTCACACTCATTCATTCAAAGTCAACACAATGGAAAAATCTTTCACATATACCTAATGTGGAGCAAATGTAACAAGCCATAATGGAAAGGCATGCAGAAAATAAAGCAGATATTACATTATCCTGCTGTAATAATAACTCACCTTAAACCTTCAGAAATAAACAGGTTTGGATTTGGCGGATCACTATGGCATCGGGGAACCTTAACAGGACGAGGGCTATTTCTGGGTGCTGAGGACCAAAAACATAATTATATTAATTTAAATATTCAGGTAATACTAGAGGGGTCTAATAAAAAACATCTTACCAATATAGATACCCGTTACAGGGCTGTGAGGCTTCCCAATTACATGCCCAATACATTCATTCATCAATGCTTGTAAATTCTGCAAAATAAAGGGATATTCATTTTTAATAATCTTATATGCAAACAACATACATGATTACAGGAAAAGACATTACAAGAAAGTCATCCTCTGGTAGTGCTGAAATAAAGCCTGGTTCAATTGCCTGAAGAAAATCAAAACCCTGAGTTGCCCACCTGTAGATAAATAAATTATTAATATTTTTATTAAATTATAGTTTTCGGTCATCCACATATGTAAATTAACACAATCAATGTTGGGTCTTACCTGGGCTTTGTTCCCCTGCCACTCTCACATTTCGTCAAGACATAGTTCATCCATTTTCGTGCAAAAGCTATGTACCGTTCCCCGATCCTTTGCCTGAACTCTCCTGACATCAGCCGCACTACCTCCTTGTGGTACTGAACAGAACAACACAGTTTTAATCATTTTGACAGTCCTCTGAATTCTATAGAAATGTATAGCTTTTGCTTTATTTCTATTGTCAGGGCTAATTGGGTGCATTTGATTATTAGATTATTATCTGATTGTTACCTCGAAAGCAAAGTTGTATCCTTGTATCATGGCCTCTCTGTAGTACTGGTGCAGTGTGGCCGACTCGGACTCCTCCACCTCTGCTTCAAACTCTTTCGTGAACATGTACTCCACTTGGTCAATGGCAGAGCTGATCTTAATACAGAGCTGGAGTGCTTCATTCTGTTATGCAATTAAATAGAAAATAATTATAATTGGCAAAACAACAACAACAACAATTACCAACAGAAGAAGAAGTCAACAGAAATAGTTTATTACCTTGAGTTCTTGCAGTGCACTCGCGATAAGAGGCTGACTAGAGGTTTGCTCTCGATTCAATGTGAGCACATCGTCCATGGACTGCTGAAACGATTTACGCTGAGTGACCAGATGAGCCGAATGCATCGCAATCAACAGCAAGTTTTCAACCTAAAAGAGCGTGAAAGATTGCAAGGCTTGTATATGCGATTTATCCAGAGACAAAGAATTTCATAAACAGCAGCTCTTTACCGTCATAGCCTTCAGAGTGTCCACTGTTTCTAACTGCGACACCAGTGTGAGTGAGTCTCCATCCCACTGAGCCCATTCAGAGGTAGCGTCCCCTGCTCCGTGTTTGCTCATGAGCAGGAAGGCTTCATCCTCTGGTATTTCATCAGGCTCTTTGGAGCAGTCTTTTCCAGCGGCAGCATTGAGGAGCTGCAAGATGAGAGGCCGCTGCTGCATTAAGCCACAAGGAACAAAGACTTGAAGTTCCTCTAGGCCGGGAATCAAAACCTGTTTTGGGAAACTCAGAGATGAGCTGGGTGTGATCGGAGACACCATAATATACCTTACTGAACTATAAATACCTTGACATAGTTCCTTTTCTTGAATGCTTCCAAAAGATCAGATACACCATTAATGATACTGAAATCTGCTGCAATTTCCAGGTCCTGCAAGTGTCAAAACATGTAGTTCAAAAAGCCATTAAACAGGTTCCGATAAACAGTATCCTCTGAACAGTGTTGTAGTCAAGTGAAAGAGTGTAGTTTCTCACCTTGCGAAGCATTTTTGCAAAACCCAAAGCCTTGGATGCTCGTTCTCTGGCCTCGTGGAATAACTCTTTGAGAGAACGACTTGTTTCGATAACTGAACGTCTTGGGGAAGCAAAAACAGACCATTATGAAATGTGAAACTAAAACTCAATAGCTTTCAGCAGATGTGTAATAAGACTAATGAACTACCTGATTTCATCTGACGCTGTGCTATCATCTGCATTTGCCCAAAATTCATTGCTACTCTTTTGCAGACCAGCATCAAGAAACTCTCCAGTAGATTTTAACAACATTCCAGCAATGTCACTGTAGGAAGAAATAAAAACAGAAGAATCACAAAAAGCAAGAACATAAAAGAATAAGTGGGGATATATTGCCCCTAAGACCAGTTAAAGCCACTTCAGTTGGGGGTCACAAACCAAAAGAGTTTTCCAGACTGGGCCTCTCCTCCGCGGATGTAAGGGGTAATGACTTTAGTGAAGTGCCATTCTTCCTCTAACAAGTTCTTTAAACTGTGCGAGGCCTGGGGCAATTGCTGCAGCATCTGGATCCAACTATGCATGTAGTCAAAGTAAACCTGTAACAAACAAGTATTGGAAAATAAATGGATGAACATATCAAAAACCAAATATTTAATTTAGGATAGAGCGGTTAGTAATTACTTAAATCTCACCACAAGCATCTTGTGCAGATCCTCCTCAAATTCATCAATATTAGCATTAGTCTGCAAACCCTGAGCATCGGTCACAACTCCACGCAGCATAAACTGATAGTACTGCTTCATCAAAAGACCACCTTTGAGAACTTCTTTACACTCACGCACCAACTACAGTAATCCAAATACAAAAACACACACCAATGTTAGGACACTGTATTTTCTACATGATTTTATGGATAATAATATGGATGTACCTGTTTGATACTAAGAAGTGAGGGCTCTCCAGCAGGCCTCTGTTCAAGTCGTAGTTTAAGGCATTCATGAATAACATTAAGAAGTACTCTACATAGCACGAGAAACGCTGGTCGGAAAGAGGGGAGGTCCATGTCTTGTAAATCCTCCCAGGACACTTGGTCTGAATGAACAGTGTCACTGCAGGACACGTGACGGGACAGCTCCGGCAGGTAATCACTGTACAGCATGGGGTCTGGGAAATCAGAGAACTGCAGAAGAGAGATGAACATTTACTGATAATCCACTACCACCAATATCAACTATACATTGCAAATAATAATTTTCTATTATTGTGGAGCGAATTGCAAATGATTGCAATGGTTATACATACAATACATACTGTATTGATTACTTGATACACATCTACACATCTCCACACATGCATTTAATTATTGTTATGATGATGATTATGGTGCAGTCGGAAAAAGTTTGCCTAGCAACCGGAAGGTTGCTGGTTCAAATCCCGCCTGTGCACGTATTGTTGTTGTGTCCCTGGGCAAGACACCCAACTTATTATAATTACTAAAAATACACTATTATACTATGAAATAATGTACTTGCTTGTATTCAAGTCTCACCTCTGGTGCAGGAGCATGATAGAGTAGTGCCGCCCTTGATCTTTGCAGAGATTGATCCATGAGTTTGTGCAATCTAAGGATCAATTTGCGCAGTCCCATTTGTTTCAGAGCTTTATCCACAAATGGCCTGTAAATTGCAGTAGGACAGAATACAGCCCCTTCTGTGCTTCCAGCTGCAGCAGTGGGCAGAAACTCCTCTTCTGACAACAATCGGGCAAACTTGGGAGTGAGAGAGGGAGACAGGTCCCTGTCTGAGACACGTCCCAGTGTCACCTCCTCCTCTATGTCGCTTTCTGCTGTGAATGTAGCTGTAGAATCATTCTCTTCATCATCCTCATTTTCCTCTTCCTCATTTCCACGGGAACAGCGAGGTGAGGGGATCTCAAACACTGGCCAACCAATACGTGACAGATCATGCAGGCCGAGGACAGTGGCCAAAACGCGCAGTTTCTGGTTAAGGTCCTGGGTGATGTTTAGCCAAAGGCAGAGTGCCTGCACCCTACCCTGGAAGTCCCGTGCTGCATACTTTTCATTACCCCTCTGTAAGGCCTGCAAAGATGGGTATAAAGCTTCCACAGACTCCAGTAACTCCATGACACGCTTGACCTGCTCAAAAGCTAGTCGCTGATGCTGAAGATGCTCCCTGAAGTCTGCTCCAGAGCCCAGAGGCTCTGCTGCATTCATGGCTGAAGAGGGGCATGTGCTGAAGCCCCACTGGTCAGCTCCACTGTGGTTGACCTTATCTACAGTCGGCTCGTGATCACTCTGAGAGTTCTCCTGCGATGATTGAAATCCTGAACATTGGGCTCTCAGGCTGTCAAAGTTTACCTTAAAGTGCAACACTTCATTTATGATTTCAGGAATGGTCTTGCGGGCAGTGAAGAGAAACAGGTCTTGGTCACTAGTGGAACGGCGTGCGTGCCATGCCTGAAGTTCTAACCAAATAACCTCATTATTGTGGCCCATAAAAGCCATGTTCTCAAGACCTCTCTGCTCTTTCTCCTTCCTTTTAGAGGACATTGAAGTGAGTTTAAGCAGCAATCGCAGCGTCTCAAAAAACTTAAGACGGTCGGCAGGACAGTCTGTTCTGGAGGTTTGCCTGTGAGTCCGAGCCATGTGTGGCATAGACACAGGGAGCTTACTACTCAAGCTCAAGTAAGGTTTGCGTGGATCCATGCTTAGGGCACCAAAAGGGCCTGACTTTGAGAGGGGATCTAGCATGAAGGAGCCTTCAAAGGTCTTCTTGTTGTCCCTTTCAGAGGAGCGTAATGTAGCTCGTTGCTTTTTACCCTGTTTGTAGCTATGCTCCTCTGGATTCTCCACCAGCCTGGGGTTCTCCTTCACCACAGATGGACTAACTTCAACTGAAATATACAAACACACATTTATAAGTAATTAAAATGCACATAAGCATAGCCTAAAGCATGACATATTTACTGTTAACATACCTTTGATGGGAGAGCGGCCACCAGTCCTTGCTTGACTGTTCCTATGATGCTTGCCTGACATGCGTTTCATCTGACGATGGGTGTAGGGAGGCGATGTGCTGTACACTGCTTCAACTTCCTCACTGGGAGAGTCCCAGGACTCATCTGCCTCATTTTGCTGAGACACATTGTCGTGAGGGTTGGCCTGCCTGTAAACAGTGAATGCAATTTAAGCCACAGGAACACAGAAACTGGTCCCACGGGCTGCATGTGGCATCTTTATGTTGTTTCCTTGAAGCAAAATAAAAGGAAAAACAATGCTCAAGCAATATGATCACACAGTCAGTCACACCTCAATAAAACTAGAACATGTGTGTGCAAGGTCAAACTGTTCCAGGTTGTTTGTACCAATAACAGATTCCTACTGCCCCCTGAAAGCTGCCTGACCACCTAGTATATAGCAACGCTGTGTGCAAAGGACGGCTGTGCAGAGTGCAGACACGGGATAATAAGCTGTGGGTTCTACTCTGGCACTTTCTCTTGGCCTGGGTAATCATAATGGTTTAACCAGAGCTGAAGAATGTAGTTGTCGCAACTCTCTTTAAGTTTGCTAAGTCATCAACCACTCTACACAAATCAAGAAAACAAGGCCCCCTTGTGTAAAGAAGTATAGAAACCTATTTACCTAATTTTTTATGAATATTGTAATGGTTATCTTTTATTGATTATATCACTTCCTTCTGGAAAGAAAATCCCAACAAGAAAACACACAAAAAAATTATTTTGTGACATGCCTTACTAGATTACAATATCAAAGCTTAGTTCTATAATGCATTTTTGAGGGTTTCTTAATAAGATTAAAGGGAAAGGTTGGAAGGCATGACCCTCCCAACAAAAACAAAGAGAGAAAGGGGGTGTTTTATTCTGGTCACCGTGGTGTGGCCCTTGATCGCTCATCAGCTGAAAGACATTCCCCAACACGCGTCGTGCCTGTTCAAAGTGTATGCAGACAGGAACTGAAAGGGGCATGACTGCGGCGCTTTCACTGTGGAGCATGTGTGAGTGTTAAGGGTGTGGGGGATAATCTGGAAATGACTTGCTTAAGCTTTTCAATGAGCCACATGCAGAGGGCCTTGTATTGTCCATCTGCCTAGCCTCGAATATTTAAACGAGGGCCACACTGACTCCCCGGAGGATAGTGGTGGTGCAGCAGGCCTGGCAGACAGACACCTGCTGCTACATGTCCACTTGGTCTTCACAACACTTTCACAAGTTTAAGCCAAAGCAAGAACAAGAGCAATAGCACAACTATGCTGAAGCATGGCCTTGCAATCACATAATAACTCATGGTCAAACACTGGCGCCTTTATGGATGTAATGTAGGGAAGACAAGGACTTATTCTACTGTAGCTCGGCACAACTAGGAACTTTTTCAAGGGGCGTGTATTGAAACACACTGTATGGCATTTATAATAAAACTATTAGGACCTGCAGGGGAATGCAAACTGTAACTATTAATCCACATACTTCCTACTAAATGCATTAGGAACAGATTGTGCATTGTGTCTAAACATCTCAATAAGTGTGGGGTAGTGTGTGTGATGTCTGCTGACAAAAATAGTACATGCATGTGAAGAAACTTCTCTACGTACGTATAACAGCTTGACTAAATCACAAAGAAATGACAGCGGAACCAATGACGCCATCAGAGATGATTGTTTGTTTGGTTGCCATGAGACTCTCTTTGAGCAGTCCAAGCTGCACTAAAATGAAATTCCTTCATTACATTCTTTATTCAACAACCTATTTGCTGGCTGCAAAGGATAAGTTAGTGCCTCACACTTAACTATGGCCACACTATGGTCTTCAAGCGGTCCCTGACTGGCTGGCACTGGTAAATTATCACTGCAGATGGTGTCTGGCTGCTCTCAATGGCTCATCTGATGGCTCCACTAAAGGCCAGAGGAATGCTAGAGCCCCCAGGCCTAACACAAAGTGCATAATAAACAGCACCAAATCAGGCTTCTTTTTTTCCAACGACTGGAGCAGTGATACCAAGGGCTGCCAGAGTCAGAGGGGCCTGACCTTTGGCCTCTCACTATCCCCACTATTGTAGCAGAATGGGGCACACTATTGTATCACTGTGACACGTGGCCTGTGAGGCCCACAGCTGAATAGCACACAGCTGGCTGCTGAGCACACTTACTCACAATGGGCTTTTTTCAGAAAGGGGAAAGGAGGGGAAGTTGGCCTTTGTTTTGTAGGAGCACACTTTCGACTAATTAGTGAATAACGGATTCTCAGTTGGACATATTGAGACTTTTACTGCTATGTTATTGTTTTGCAACAATCTTTGTTATTTAAGCACATGTACCTAGGATTTGACAGTGTGGACAGGCTGCTGTTGCTTTCAGATAAATTGGCAGAATCAGTGGAGCTACTGGAAAGTGTGCCACAAACTAAGAGGATTCAAAAATAATGAACACAGAATACTTGACCTCACCCTTCTCAGGAACACAGTGACATTGCTAAATGTGCACATTTTTACTATTCCCAGCTATGCAGCAATACTGTAAATGCACAAATACCTTTTCTCCTCTAAAACAGACTTTGGCAGCAGTTGCTTTATGTTGTAACAATAAAATCTCTTCTTGGGGTTGCAGTTTGAGAAAAGACACTGGCCTTTCTGTGTAAGTTGCAAACTATGCCATGAACCCTTGAGTAATGTGGCAAAATGCAGACACTGTTTGCAGAATGTGTGCTGCAGCATCAAGTAAATGGTGTAATTACATGTTATTCATCTACTGTCTCATGCATTACAAATGCAGTGCAGACAAGAGTCCTTAAACAAAATCAAGTTTCAGGAACAAGCACGCACACACAGCAAATGCAAAGACAAACAGCATTCCCTACAGATCCCATTGTTGAAATTGAAACGGCAGATGAGTTGACAGAACGTGCGGCATTAATTTTGGTCTGAAGCAGGTGTGGGCAGAAAACAGGATGCAGTCAGGAAATGCAGGAGGCCAGTCCATCTGTATCTCAGTCTGTGCTTGGACAAATGCAGCATTAATGAGTGGTACTCTAGTGTCTCTGCTCTGTGTACTGTACACCACATCCTAAAATCCCAGGAATGCCTCTGAGCCACAATGGCTCCAGACCCACAAGGACATCATGACAAAAGTCTTCTGTTACAATTACTGCAACAGCAAGGGACATTTATATACTAAAAACAACCACCAAACATTTAAAACAATGTTTGGGCAAGCAAGGTGATCCCAATGATGAGTGGCAGCCATTTAAGCTGTGCAATGTCAAAGCGTGTTTGTGATTTTGATAAATATGCAAACCTGCTGTGCACTGACATCAATGATTCATGCGTTTAATTTAATGCTCACTGTATGCAAAATATTCCACGTTCATTTAAATTAGTGATGTTTGCAAAAATATTTAGTGCACCAGTATTGTATGTCACTTTTGCAGTGTGCAACAAGGGCTGAGCACAATTACATTAGGGCTAGTATTGCACAATGATGTGAGTCGTTTGTGTTCACTGACTCAGTGACTGCACACAGAGTGCAAAAGACAGTATCTGGCCTGAACACGACATTTTAGTGAAACAGCAAACAACAAAAAGCTGGTATTTTGCACAAAATCCAGGATTATGTAGTCGCCGCAGAGTTGATCCGAGATGATATATGCCCGCGAAGTCGGTCGACAAAACAACTGCATGAGGGGAAGGGTGGAGAGGGAAGACACAACAGCGGATTCCTGAGGGTCTGCCGCCAGTGGTCACGGGCAAACACTGCGGTATTTCGATTAGATTCTGCGTACATTTCCCAGGATTACAATATGCATTCTTTCAAGAGACTGGAGAAATGCCTTAATATCAACAGAGCAATGCCACTACATACACTATAACGAAAGTAAAATGTGCAGCGCTTAAGTGCTACACAAAACATGCAGTCAGACTAATAATGTGCGGTGTTCAAAAGGTACAGAGTCCATGTCATGATTCAGCAAAGACCACAACAACAAGCGCTGCTCCAGTGTGAGGATTAACAACAACAGCAACTGGAGCAACATGCTAGCCCCAAAGTTTGGCTTTGGTTTAACACAATGTGCACGCTCCAACAAAGACTAACAACCAAGAGCACACGTTCGTGTCTATCATTACGACACTTAATATGCGGTGTGTCTGTTTTCTACACCATCACACACTGTTGCACAACTTACCCCATCAACAATACACTCAACAAGCAGCTAACAGTAAATACTAGCTAGCCTGTTCTGTGACATGTTGCTCTCTATCAACGGCTGCTCGTGTATCTGTAACGTTACCTTCTCATGTGATGGGCATCGTGGCTTACTCCCAAGCAATGAAAACCGTACGAAAAGTAATTATTTCCTGCAAAGTGCACGCGAAAACGCCGCCCCAGAAAAGTTTCCAACTCGGGAGAAAGAAATGCAGCATCTGCACCCGTATCACTATTTGACAGGAAGTCGCTTTGCATGAGATGCGCATGCTAACTGCGGTGTCACATTCAGCTCTTTATTTGGCAGCGCTTAAAGTCCTGATGGTGTAGCGTCTGTTACCTGCTGGGCTTGTTACGATCCGTAGGCTCCATTGCAAGGCCGGTGCTTCTTTTTGCTAAATATGCATGATCTAATCTATGTCCAATCGCTTTTGGGTACACTTTGCACCGTCAAATCGCTGCAAAAGTGTATGATTTTTGTCTCTTTGGAGTACTTTCTATACGCCGGCACAGTTGACTCTCGCTAGTGCGTATGCCGTCGCCATCTTTCCAGCGTTCATTGAGGAGGAGTGCCAGAGGGTGGCATTACTACGGCAGCCCGGACGGATCATGATAGCCAATTGTAGCGACAGTTAGGGTAAAAAGTTACATAAAGGTCTATGAGGATAAATGACTTGTCGTGCAGTCATCGATTGAAGAGTATAATAACATAATCTAAAGTAGATTCATTTTTGGTGACCCTAGATTTTACAGTTTTGGATTCATTTTTCAGACTAGGCAATGGCATTATAGAGGTGGGTAGAGAATTACTTCAAAATCAAAATACTGTCACTCAAGTAAAAGTAAATAATTTCTCAAGGGTAACAAAGTAGCCAACTAGGTGAGTAACTGAATGTAAAGATCTATTTTTAATTTGTTGTAACCATGCGTGTTAAAAAATCTTTAAATTAAATCACATATTCCACTTTTACTCGTTTAAAGGGTCCTTACTGTTCAATTCATTTTTGGTCAAATACAAATCAGGTAGTGCAGCTCTTGTTTTCAACCACAAGAGGGCCTCGTTTGGACGAAACGTCATATTTCAAATATGACGTTTCATCCAAATGTTCTGCCCTTAGAATTGTTAATATTATTTAAGTAAATAGCCTTGATACAAAATAGAGAAAAACGTGTGTCATTATTACAATTCTAAAACAATAAAAACATAGATTTACAGGCTATTGTTTGGTATCATGATGGTAACAATGAATATAATTAAATATATAATTGGCCTGTCATGCTTGTTTAGATTCATTCTCCGCCTCACAGAAACTGTTGAGAGAGTAACAATAGGCTGATATTTTGTATTGTTTGGTACTGAAACTGAAAGGTGTGGGTCTGTGGGAGGAGGCGAGGAGAAAGGTAGCTCCGACGTCACGCGGCCTTTGTCGAGGCGACATCGCGCGCTGCGTTCACGGACCATCAGAGTGAGGAAAATATCCCATCACTAAAACACTACGATTAATCTGGTTTTCAATTCCACATAATTGTGTTCTATAAAATGGGATTTGTGGGGACAGCTTTACATCTACAAGGTAAAGACACGCTGTGATTTGAAAAGTTGCAGTGCTCATTTTAAATTTGACGTTTGGCCTTGTCACTGTCATCTCCGACAGTCCGTGAACGCAGCATTTGTCAAAGCAGGTTATTGCCTCTGATGAGGAAGAGGGATCTCATTTGCGCTTTGTTTTTTCTAACATTCCGTATTTCGTTTACATCCGTCGAATAGCGCCCGAAAGGCTTATCCAAACCGTTGTGTTATTCTAATACCTGCTCGTTCTATTCAAAATGCTCCAGTCTCTCGCCAGTAATTCGTGTGTGCGCTTGATACAGACTCATAAATCAACGTGGTATTTTGTTTCTCTAGTATTGGGTTATATTCTCTATCTAATATTTGGTGCGGTCGTGTTTTCATCCGTGGAGCTGCCCTACGAAGACCTGCTGCGTCAAGAGCTGAGGGCCATTAAAAAACAGTTCCTCCAAGAAAATGAATGTCTGTCTGAGGAGCGTCTGGAGCGGTTTTTAAAGCGAGCATTGGACGCCAGTAATTATGGGGTGTCTATCCTAAATAATGCATCGGTCAACTGGAACTGGGATTTCACCTCGGCTCTGTTTTTTGCCAGCACCGTGCTATCCACCACAGGTAAGACGCACTCACCGCCAATAGGTAAAGAGGCTAGTGATGATGTAGCCCACAAGGTAAAGTAGGTTAGGCCATTATTGTATCTGCGAAACACGGCGATATTATGGAATGGTTTCAAATTTGATACACATTTGCATGCCATAAAGACGGATTTCTTTAGGTACTTCTACGATTAATTCATGAAATAATTAATGCCCTGAAGCGCCACAAAATCCATGACCTAATAGCCTATTTCAGACTACATTAGCCTGGCACTTTTTTCTATTTATATTATTAACATAAACAATCTAAAACAAATAGCCTATCAGTAGTCCCATTAGTGTCTCTAATAATTAGTACCTCGTGAGTTGATGTCATGAGGGCACTTAGCATGTGTATTGATATTGTATGGGACATATTGTTGGCTTTCTGTAGCGTAAATCTGAAAAAGCTTACATAAGTCTATAGTTATCGGTCATTAATATTGTTTATTTTGTCCTAAAGCTATTTAGCTGTTTAGTGGACAGTGTGACAGTTTAAATGCATGTGTCTAACTCTGTCTTAAGAACTTTAGCCTGACCACACAACGACTTTATCTCTACAGTTGCGACACACATGATTACAGAGATACCACCCAGAGCAGTCTGCAGAAAGCATTAAGCTCACTGTGTTTAGAACGTTCTGCTGACTAATACACATCAGACGCTGGTGTCCTTCCAAGGGCCCTCTCTTTGACTCAGACATAGACATAAGCTCAAAACTAGCAAGCAATCTGGGAGTTCTTATTCACTGCCTAATGAGCTTTGAATTTTGAATTGCGTTATTTATTCACTCTCTTTAGTTCACCTTGCAAAGCCATGATTGCACTAACATGTTAATAGTTCAGCCACAATACCATATATTACGCATCATTACTAAACCAAAACAAAATCACAGTCACTTTATTGTGTTCCGCTTCCCTTTCTCTGCTTCAGTTAAACTGATACTGATGTTTTCTACGGTACAACTGCTGAAAAAGTACATCGATACTAGCTATATCAGAAAAATAAATTTGCGAGTGTGAAGATATATAAATGCTTCTTCAAACAGGAAGCGGGCATTTATCTAACATACATATATTTTAACATTACATACATAAAATAAAATGAATCAATGTTTGTACGGGGAGGGGGATATGACAATCTGCTAACCAGGGAAGATTATTGAATCGTATTACAGTTAATTCATGTTATGTCTGGCATTTATCATCATATTGGCTGGATTGGCTGTACATTGAATTTATATTTAAAACTGTTGATGAAGCAGTTGTCTCAAAAATAGAAAGTGATCAAATCAAAATCGTGATCTTGATCTTAATAAAATCAGGATATTATATTTTGTCATATCGCCCACCTCTAGTTTGTAATACATTTTGGAAGCTAAAGTGACTAATGTTAAATTGTGTTTTTGTGTGTATACAGGTTATGGTCACACAGCTCCACTCTCTGACGGTGGCAAAGCCTTCTGCATTATCTACTCTGTGATTGGCATACCCTTTACCCTGCTGTTCCTCACGGCTGTGGTGCAAAGGATCATGGTCTTTAGCACTCGTCGGCCCATTGCTTACTTCCACACACACTGGGGCTTCTCTAAACCCTTGGTGGCCATCGTCCACTCAACCGTCCTTGCTGTGTTGGCTGTTTGCTGCTTCTTCCTCATCCCTGCTGCCATCTTCTCAGCACTGGAGCAAAACTGGAACTTCCTGGAGTCATTCTACTTCTGCTTCATCTCCCTCAGCACCATCGGCCTGGGCGACTATGTGCCCGGAGAGGGGACCGATCAGAAGTATAGGGAGATCTACAAAGTGGGGATCACAAGTTAGTACTGGTTATCATTTAGGCTAAACACCTATTGGTTAGTACTTTACATTATACCTAATAAAGTGGTATCAGGTGTGGTTTTATGATGTTGTAGCCCCCCCCCAGCTTTTTATATCTTGTGCCCACAGTACTACTGCTCACTCTTTTTCAAACCAATATAACCAAACCACTATGTTCATAACAGGGGCCCACTGAGTATACCACAGGGCACACTCACTAAATCGTTTAAAAAGAGATGGTTGATGTTTGGATTTGAAAGTAAATCTTAACTGTGGCCAATGTATGTACTTTTATATGACCACAAACTCAATTACTTGCTGTTGCCAAGCGGATATAGCACTTAATGTTGGAACTGAAAGAACAGGTGTGGTATGAGGCTGTAGTTCACATAGTAAGTATACAATTACACAGGGACTGTGTAGTTTCAATAATACCCATTCAATCATATTCAATATACAGTGTCACACGATGTACCAAAACCTACAGCCATTACAATACTAGAATAGGCTGTAAAGTCACAAATGTAACCAAACATACATTTGCTTGGTTTACCGGGGGTTATTTGCCATCAGTGCAGGTAGACTCTTATATATATTCATAGGAGAAAAGTGACAAAGCTTAACTATTATTTGCTTTTAGGGTGTGCTTTCAGAATACATCTTTTTTTGATACATTGTCCAAATACAGATTCACATTAATAGACTTATATTTACTTAAGAATTGCCTGTATTTATTGCTGCAGTTCTAGTTGCAGGCAGGTTTTTCATGTGCAATCGATTATTTGATATGGTATAGTGAAATAAAGTAGAAAAAATACAATCTAAACCCAAAAAAGACCTATCAGTGTAGCCTTCTGTAGTGAGCTGTTCTGCGCACGTGTGACGTGATTGTGTGGCCGAGCAGCTTTGAAGATGTCATCAGTGGGCGTGTGTCAGCCTGTGGGAAGGAAACAAGACAGAATGAGCTTGTTTTCTCTGCCTAATTTGTACAACTTCCTGCGTGTAAAAATGAGGCATTGTACAATCAGACTTGGTTAGTATATACTATACTGGGACCATTATTTCATAGGAGCACATGAACTACAAAGCTACCCTCTAGTGTTGGCTTTTTCAACAAGACCAGTGTATTGAACCTTCACATGTTTTGAAAGTGTCACGTCATTTTTTGTGAAAGACCTTTTGATAACAATATTCACAAGGTTGACTGTTATCGGTATCGACCCACATCTTTTTATATTGGTATATCCCTAATTTCCCCCTTTGTGTTTCTCTCCAGTCTACCTAATCCTGGGCCTGATTGTGATGCTGGTGATGCTGGAGACCTTCTGTGAGCTGCAGCAGTTGAAGCAGTTGAGGAAGATGTTCTACTTGAAGAAGGAGAAGCCACAGGATCGCATGGCCATTCTGGAGCACGATCACTTGTCATTCACCACTGTCTCAGACAGAAACACCGGGCTCAGTGATGAGAAATCTCAAGGGTTTGTCGCCCCCCGAACCTTTGTCTCCCCTTTAGATGATCCTATGATCCAGTAAACATGCACAGCCCAAATGCTTATTGAGACCTATAATGAGATACAGTTATGCACACTTCCCCAAAGTAGAGGATAGGGATTAATTAGTGCTTTTAAGTGTCACCAATGCAAAATGAAGTACGCTAGAAGAAAGCATTCTGATAATGCAAAACAAGTCTAGTCAAACTAGAATATGTTTAAATTTTAATGAATTAATGTTTAGGGAATATTGCATTAGTACGGGTAGAATTAACAAATAATGTAATTGGTCTTTCAAAAGAGACTCAAAACAGAACCATAATAGTGCTTAAAGTTGTAATTACCTATAAATAGAGCCTGCTGTACATAAGGTTGTACAGTACTGTCTGTGACATCTAGAATAAGCCTGTCTTAGAAACATCACAGCAAAATGTAAATAATGAGACACTGGCGCTTGCTTTTGTCTCATTAAGGCGTGCTCCTCTAGTTGAACTCTTGCATTTCATTTATCCACAGTCAGAAATGTTTGTGAGATTTGAGTATTATCTAAGTGTGTCCTTGTTTGCTGAGAACCACTATAATTTATTGATTTGGATGAATGACCTTTTGTCTTCTGGACCGTGTAAAAAGGGAAGTAGGATTAGTCCAGGTTGAAAAGGGGACCACGTATGGCCTGTAATTTGCATTTTACTGTCAATACAGTAAGTCTAATTTGCACATGTAGTCAGTAATACAACACTCAAGAGTCATGGTTTTAAATCTGGTGTTTCTCCTTTAACTAGATATAATCAAAACATTAGAAATCTGAAAATGCTTGAAGCTGAAAGGTTGAACAGTAGGTACAGTATCTGTAAACATAACAGCAAAGTGTGCAACTTTAACTTGGCATGAACTTTTTACATGTGCTGTTTTTTACCATAAGAATTTACACCAATTTGTATAACTTTGGATGGCTAATACAGTACTATGTACAATTGATTAAGTAACGATTAAGTACCAAAACAGTAATGAAAGTGGTCCTTCAAAGTGTGGTCTTATTACTAGATTTTATCTGAACGCTCACTTTGCATTTTGTAAACAGAATAAAACACAGCTATCTACCTAACACCATATTTTTATACCTGCATAGTACTGTACTTAATGTTATACTTTAAGGCTATGCTATCAAAACTTATACTCTGTATATGGAGTTGCATTTCTGCTAAGCTAAGCTATCTTAGTTTTTGTGTTATTTGTGTTATAAATGTCTTAATGCTGAGATAATGTTTTACCTCATTTTTACATTGTGGCAATGTTTTATTTTTTCAATGTAATATTTCTGTCTGCTGTTGGAATTGAAATGGAAAACTGTACTTAGTACATATATCCAAGAACTGATTAATTGTAAACCATTATCTTTTATACTTGTACCACCCAGCGCCTTTATGTTGTGAAACTTCACTTATCTCCGTTTTACAAGCTCTAAATAGTTTGATGTCAATGCCTTTACCTTTTAGCCTTACTGTTCTTCTCAGCAGTGTTGTCATTGTGCGCTTACAGTAGTTGTTTTGGAGTGAAGAAATGTCTGGGGAAGTATAAGTAATTCGGCCTAAGTCAATGTTGTGTCAAGGAACTTATTTAAGCGTAATGTAACTGCAATATTCACAGGAAGAAATTACTGTACATATGTTTTTAGTTGGACTGGATGTATGTAAATATGATACATTTACTATACTGTATTTCAAGATACCACTTTTTGTGTGAAGTTAATTTCACTGTCAGCAATGGGACACTGTAATTTATTTGTGTGACTTGAATAAAGTGTTGTTTATTCATAGATTTATATATATATTTATTTATTGAGCCATTGAAGCAATAAATAGACCGTAGAAGTGGGCAATATTATATTTGTTCGCACTGATTTCCACATAGGGAATAAAGTCATCCCAATGTCTGCAAGCATTGCATTGTGTAATGTATTTGGAATAGTTGTTGGTCATCTTGACTATTATTAAACAAAGATTCTGTCACCTGATGCCATTTAGTTTCAATGTATTACCAACACATCTGATGTCTCAATTCAATTATAGAAGAGTAATTACTTTTAACCTCTGGCTTTGCTGCCACAATTTCACAATATCAATACCTAAACGAGAACAAGGAAGCTCCTGGCAAAACATTGACTAGATGCAAACAGTGACCTGGGGGTGAATTTTCATTTAACATTGTTTCACCTTTTAGGAAACAGTGGGAAACTATGTTGATATTATTACTCTTCCACAAAATTAGGATGTAACAAAATCGAAAAGTAGATGATTCACAAGAATGCATAACTAACAAAACGATACCATGCAGTAGAAAAGGTAAACCCAGAGCCATAGAGATAAGCAGAATTATGCCAGTTTTTAAACAGCACAACACTAATTTGTTCCAGAAGTAGCCACTCAAGCTAAAAGTGCCATAGGTGGAACTATTTTGAAGAGTTCCGAATTTATGGCCCTCTGGTGGCACAACTCTCTAATCTCTATGGCTCTGGGTATACATAATATATATATATATATTTATATATAAAATAAAGTGGCCTGTATATGACATATTCCTATTATTAAACTACTACACTGATGCTAATGCTATAACCTGCCTACCTCGTTTATACAGACTTTGGAGAACACCACCCATTTCCTCATAGATTAACTCAATTGTAACCAACACAAATGTATCTGCAGTACATGTAATTGTGGATGTAGAGAGAGGCAGCTGAAAGCTTTGAAGCATAACAGGAGCATCCCCTGAAGGGCCAGTGCTACACCGTACTGAAATGTACCAGCCTCTGTCATTAATATTGCCATTTGATCTTATCTCTCATACAGAAGGCACAGAGGAAACCCCTGCAGGAAAGACAGAGAGAAATTACAAAATGTAGAGAACATTTACAAAAGGTATACAAGACTTTTGATATGATTATTAAAACAACTAGTAGTATATACAGACCAGCTTTACTGCACAATACTTTTTACTTTTACTTGAGTAATATTTTGAAGTAACTGTACTCTTAAATTAGTAAAATATTGGAAAGAGTAAGAGTAAGTACTTTTACCCACCGCTGTGTGTCATGTAAGAACAGCTTTATGTGAAAAATGTGATGATGTGAAAATTCTGTTCCTTGTGCCTTCATTTTTTTGCCAGATTACCACAAAATTAAACCAATAATCTGACATTACGCTCAGTTACTCAGGATTTGAGTATTTTTTTTCACCAAGTACTTTTCTACTCTTACTCAAGAAATTATCCGAATTAATACTTTTTATTTACTTTTTGAAATAACTACTCTTTCTTGAGTAAAACTAGGCCTGTGCTGTCATCCCCCACAGCAAGGTGTATATCGGTGAAACTCCTCCATTCGTCTGCCACAACTGGCACAAAAAAAAGAGACAAATAGACCCTTCCTATGTTTGCCATGGTTTGGAGGCGGGGCATTAGCAGTTGTGGCAGACTTATGGGGGCCTTTCGCCAATATACACCTTGCCGTCGGGATTCATCGGGCTCAAATTGTGAAAGAGTGGTTCAGAGAGCATGACATAATTTTCACACATGGATTGGCCACCAGAGTCCATGTGATATTGACTTTGGGGTTACAACTTTGACCAATAGTAGTCAAGTTTTACTTTAGTCCCTCTCCGCCTTCTACAGATTTGCAGAATGGGGTCAGGTAGTCATTTTTAAACACAAATAAAACATTTTCTGAAACTTAACACCTTTGAGGTGCAAAACACCTAATATTCTGGTTTTGATCAAGGATCAAGAAAGAAGAGTCGACAGTTTCCAAACACATAAATGGGCTGGAACTGGTCAAATTACACACTAACAATAATTGAGATATAGATTTGTATGTCCCTGTTTATATATAACCTTTTAAAACTAGTTAATGTCCCTTTAGATCTTAATTTGTAAAAAATCTAATAGTTTTACTTTACACCTTTCTATGTTGCATGTTGCATCCCCGTCGTCCACGATACGGCCATATGCACAGTAGGAAACATGTTTCCCTGCACAATGAAATTCTTACTTTGCTGCCCGAACTGGATGCCAAAAATAAAATAGAAATAAAAATAGATAAATAATAGATAAAGATCAGCATGCATAGGTGTGATAATATAATGCTACACCTTACTGTATTTTTGAGACTATACCTGCTTAATGCATCTTTGATGTCCCATTCTGCAATACTGAAGATATCTTTTAACACTATTTGTCAGCAAAAGGGGAATATCTAAGAAAAGAAAATCAGGCCAAATAAGGCTGCACTTAGAAATACAAGGATGCTAAGAAAAAACATTGTATCCCAGTGGAGCTGTTTGCAGGAGCAGCTAAGTAGTTCATGATGTTGACACATAATAGCATCCACAGAGAGGCTTCTGGCTCTTCTCCAGCTGTGTATCAAGCTCAAACATAATGGCAACTGAATAACAATTACAGCCTGGAGTATGGAGGGGGGAGGAGGGCAATTTCATAAAATGTTAGGCAGATGATAATGGCTTTTTAATAAGAAAGAATGAAGGGAACTTGGAAATACAAATATACACTATATATAGTAAAGACACCCAAATACTGTCAACGCTGGGACCAATTTAACAGTCTCAGAGGCCAATGAGCAGCTGCCTGTCGCACTGTTTCCAAGCTGAGAGCTAGATTAAATATTGATGTTGAGAGAATTTACATCATATTTTGGTTTAGCTCAGTCGGTATAGAGCGTGTGGCCCATATTCAGAGCCTACAGTGCTCGTCCCGGTGTTGTGAGTTTATTTCCCACTCACAATAATTTTTCACCCCACTCTTCTCCCTAATTTCCTGAGAGTCTACTATCTTTTTAAATAAAGCTGAAAAATGGCCAAACAAAGTTCATTTGAGCTTTGAGATGACTATGATACCATGAACCATGTAAGTGTTTCATCATTTTCTCAACAATGGCTGTACTCAAAAGGTAAGCAATTTTGTAAATGCAGACTAGTGGCACTGATACACATCTCACTGTCCCCTTTTTCAATGTATATAAATAATTCATTGCACAGTCAGTAGCCAAAACACAACTGACACCATTTTTTCTTACAGGAGGCAACATTTAATAAAAACATTAGATCACTGATAATGGTGTGCTCTTCTGTTTGTGATCAACCATTTTGCCCACAGACCTGACACTCACTGGACGGATCCTTTTCAAACCATCTTCTGTTAATTCCTTGATATGGCACCAACAGTCACTCCATATTCAAAGTCATTTCATCTTTCTTTGTTCATTTTATGGCAATCAATGGGCTTCGTCTACCTAATAAAGTGGCCTTGAAGGTACTCAGGGCTCTTTTGTGCTTAACTTCACAAATAGCTAATGGATTTTGTTGTTTTTCATTTTCTTCAGAAGCTATTAAAGTGTGGTCATTTTGATGTATTCGTGTAATGTGTTTCTTCCTCCTTCTCTCTCTGTGTCCACTTTGTTCTTGGCCTTGAGCTTTCGGCTTGATCCATATTTAGAAACATGTACAATGCCCTGTAGAATAGCCAGTAATTACTTTGTTCTTAGAGGTCTGCTGAGGGAAAGATGGTAACAGTAAATGAGTCACCTTATCCATGTAAATCAGCTACTTTTTGAGTTGTGTCTATGGGGCATTCTTGCTCTGCACAGTGAGGTTAGGACTGTGTAGACTGGGCTGAGGTGAAGTTAAGAAGTGCTTTACACAAGGTGAACCTGAGCTCTCTGTTCCCATACCCAGTCGATGAGAGGTGTTGACCTGACTATTGATGAATCTACTTTTTTTTTGCTCGAGTAAGCACAGGTCCCAGCCCATTGTGGAGAGGGTTGAGGTGTGTGTGTGTGTCAGTGTGTGTCTGTGTGGGTAACTTTACTGATCCATGTAAAACCTGCCTTCAAATAGCAGTGAGTGAGTTGCTGAGGAGTCCACAGGATGAAGACGCAATGCAGCGAGTGGATTTCAGAGATGGACATGATGAACTGCACTACCAGCGTCACTCCAGGTAAAGCAATTACTCATTCATTCATCTTCTAACCCAGCAACTATGGGCCTTAGGTGGGGTACACCTTTTACAGAAATATTAAGTATTTACAAAAGAATAATGAGACACTATATCAATAGCCGGATTGACTTTATTAACAAACTTGTGCAGGAGAACACAGCTCAACCACTCAACGATGATAACTCTTGTCTAAAAACAGGCAGTATTTAACAAAAACAACAGGAGGAGTTTTTCCAAACAGAATTCTCAGACAGAATAATCACAAGAGTGTTAGAGAAATGCATAGAGAGACCTTCAGAGTGGGGGAGAATGGCAGGGAGAGACCTTCAGAGTGGGGGAGTAGGGCAGGGAGAGACTTTAAGTGTGAGAGAGAAGGGCAGAGAGAGACCTTCAGAGTGGGAGAGAAGGGCAGGGAGAGACCTTCAGAGTGGGGGATACGAGCAGGGAGTGACCTTCAGAGTGGGTGAGAATGGCAGTGAGAGACCTTCAGAGTGGGAGAGAAGGGCAGGGAGAGACCTTCAGAG
>JAVQKC010094082.1:0-12330 GCA_036025475.1 Philypnodon macrostomus
GAATGTTTTTAGAAAAGTTTTGTAAATTTCCTTAAAACTACATTCTTCTTTCAGTCTATAGGGGGCAATTTAGATCTAACTGCCATCATATTGGTCAGATGTGTTCAGGGCCGGGGGGTCATTAGGTATTTCAGGTTTGAGCCTAATCGGGCAAAGTCTTCATGATATGTATGTATCACAGCTAGGATCTGCGGACGCGGACGAACACCGACGTGATTCCATATCGTCGTTTCGCCGATATAATTACCTGCTGCCAGTTCTACTAGTGGTCACTTAGGGTACTGCAGTGAAAACATCCTACGCTGCCCAGAACCTTTTTGTAAAATGCTCGTTTGATGCTGAATTGTAATGTTTTTTTAGTGCATTTTCCCACATTTGCTCAGTTAAAGATTGATTGAATACATATAAAGGTTTAATATTAGAACAGTGACTGTGACTATAATAAAGTCAATGAATGGGTGACCTAAATGGATTGAGAAATGAGATCGCTGGAGACAGTAAGGATGTTAGTGGGTTAGAGTCACAGCTGCAGATTTCTCTCAGTCTAAAAGTAAAGTTTAGTTTGTATTTTAGCCAAAGTCACAAACCAATGAAACTATGACAAACTCAACCAAGTGGAATCAAAACTGTCTGACACCGTTTAGAGAAACCACTCACTTTCTGATGTCACAGAGTGGCCCAAGAAAACCTGAAGGTTCTTGTGGCATTTGGCAGAACTTACAAAAGTAGTGAGAGCGTATTTGTCTCCATTTATTATTTGAATTTATTGAACTTTTGGGAGAAATTAATGTTTGTTCATGTAGAGCCAAAATTGGATCTAGGAATTGTACCATTTTCAAGATCACAGGTCAAGACCCAAGGCGTGACTTGATTTAGACCTTTTCAAGTTCTGGTTAAATCCTGATTTAGATGTGGTTTAGTCCTGGTTAAAATCCGTAGAGAGACATTAGTAACACAACAATAACTGTACACTATTTAACATTAATAAAGGATTCATAAATATCTAGTTACATAAACAGATTATTGAAAGTGAGCCACAGTTTAGCTCGGTCAGTAGAGCGTGTCGCCTTTATTCAGAGATTGAAATGCTGGCCCGGGAGTCGTGAGTTCAAATCCGGCTCACGACAGTTCGCTGAATGTCACTCCCCGCTCTTTGCCCTGGGTTCCTGTTGCTCTACTACTACCAATAAATCCAGAAAACTCCCCAAAATATACTTAAAAACAAAAACTTCATGTGTTTTGATTGTGTTTTAACTCTGGTTATTAATGTTGAATCAGTGGTGGATTTAGCGGTTTGGGGGCTCAAGGCGAACATGTGCTGGGGGCCCTTTTAAGTCGTACCTAAAAATGTTCTTGATTCGTTGGTCCACAGCGACCCCCAGACAGCTTAACCAGGCAGAGAAAAAGGAAAACTGGAGAGGTGTATTGGCTCTGTAATGATATTCATTTATGGGGCCTTGGAAGCTCGGGGCCATAAGCGACTGCCTACTTTGGCCTCATGGTGGCGCCGCCTCTGTGTTGTCTGCTTACAGAGTGTCATGTTTTCATCTGCGTTTGTATTTCCAGAGTTTGACCCTCCGTCGAACCATACGCCGTGTGTGATGCAGATGCAGTCTCTGACCGGAGCCTTCCTCTTCTCCCTCGAGTCTCAGACCACCATCGGATACGGATTCAGGTGCATCACAGAGGAGTGTCCCGCCGCCATCATCCTCCTCATCGTACAGCTCGTCATCACTATGCTCATGGAGATCTTCATCACCGGGACATTCCTCGCCAAGGTACGATCAAACCTTAAATAAACCAGACACAAGTGTGTTGGGCTGTGCTGGAGGAACTAATGCATTGCTGCTAGTTTTACAGTTTTTAGATTCTTTCACTAACACTGCACTATAGAGGTAACTTCACATATTCAATCCAAAATGGCCGACTTCCTGTTTGTTGTAGGGCGGGGTCATAATAATATTTTATGTTGGGTACACTGTGGAGAATCACTGTACCACGTTTCATTGCGCTCTGCCAAAGTAAGTGTGTCCAGGGTCCCATAGGGGTCATAAACATGGGGGTGCTCTATTAACCGAAGATGTACCAAACTCAATCCAGTTCTGCATCTTCATGATATGTACCTGTGTGCAACAGTTGAAAAAGATCCAACAAGTCTTTGTTGGATCTTTTTTTGAGTTATTGCGTTCACAGTTTTGGTCCGTAATCATCGTAGAAGTACCCAAATCGATACAGTTCGGCGTCTTTATGGTATGGTATTGCTGTGTGCAAATGTTGAAACTGATCCAGCATTGCGTTTTTAAGTTATCGTGTTCACAGCTAGGATCTGCGGATGCGGACCAACGTGATTTCATAATATATACCGATATAATGATCATATACTCTACGTTATTGCCCTTCATTCACAAATAAAGGGCTCCCTCTAGTGGATATTTTATAAAGTCCTAAAGACCTGATTTTGTTTATCTGCCATAATCATATTCTATTTTGGTCAATCCTTGTGTGAGTTTGTTAGTCCTTAATGTTTACCTGTTACTATATATATTTTCTAATGCTTTTGTCTAAATCCTGGCTTTTCCAGTTGCTTTATTTTCCTTCTAGGTAAATGAAATAAAATCTGCCGTGACCAATTGAAAACACAGGAAAAGTACAACAAAGACTTTTGGGGTTAAAAAACTTTACTGTATGCTACAGTATGCAATAGGTATGAATGAAAACATTGGGCTTCATCAGTTGATCCCATTAAACAAAATATGTGGCATGTGAAATCCCCACAACATGGCAGTAGAGTATAAAAACAGAAAGACAATGCATAAGAACAAGTTAAGTGTAAATCAAAGCATTCATAGTGTTGTGCTCTCAGCTGCTCTCTCTCTCTCTCTCTCATCAGCAATGGCAATGATGGACCACCTCATGTTTAACTTAAATTTAAGGTCACAAACCAGGATGACAGAACTGGCTTTGTTTAGCACAATTAAAATGGCTTATTGGAACACATGTGCTCACTCACACTGAAACACATACACACAATTAAGTATTGATGACACAACCCTGGGAGAGCGATTGTCACCCCTGTTCTCCATCCTCCAACTGAATTAGATCAGGAAACTCAAGGTTAATCACCCAATAAATACATTCTGAAATCTCTTTTGGACACACAAACAGTCAGTGAACAAATATATACTGTACAAATTGATTAAATGAAAAACTACTCTTACAAGTTACTTATTAACCGAAACATTATTGAACCGTCACTTGACCGTGATGTGGACCGAAACGGCTATTAGGCCAAGGTAGTTCTATTATTAACTTCATTATTCCCTCTGCTCCTGCTGCTGTCTCTAAATGATTGTACACACTAGTGTCATGGTCTAGACCAGAACTGTGCTATTATCCTCTCCAGGCACAAATACAGTTGTTTGGCTCTCTGGCTCTTTCTTATTATCCCCCCTCCGTGTGTCAAACACACACTGTGCTCTCTGTAAACAAGTTCTCTTTGTCCTTTCTCATCATAAATACTGTTTTGGTAAAATCATTAAAAGACAAGACAAAGTGTACGTGAGCATACATATAAAACACACAATTGCACTGTTGGAAGAGATACTCGTTCTTCATTAATGTTATTCTCTTCTTTTTGGCTTCAGCATTAAGGCCCTTAATGTGGCGTGGGAAGGGAGTAGGAAAGGTTGGAGAGGTGATCTGTCTGCGCCCATAGGGCCTAAATTAAGTATGAACGAGATACACAGGCACACTGACAGATCAACAGTATTGCAGGGCAATAAAAAAAGACACTCAGGAATGGTGGAACATCCGCTCGGTCACTGAACTAAGTCATTCTTCATTTTCTAAAAGATGTCTGTTTAGTTTTTATTAAGCATGTACTATATTAGGCCGTTTATCGTCCCTCTTTTGAGTTCAAAGTGCATGGGTGCCACTGCTATTACAGTCTGGCTACACTAGGGGGTGCTATTCCTCTCTGCAGATGAGACTGACGGGAGTAGCTGTGGCTGCGTTTATTGCTTAAACGTCTCTGCTGTCACTTTAAGAACATAGGGAAAGCGATGCTCTCTGGGCAGCTGATCTGAAGTCAGCTCTCGCTGAGCTCAGATCAGTGTCAAAGAGAAACTGCGCCCCCTGGAGTGGTTCAGGTGAACATACAGTTGAACAGGAGCTGTGAGAGGAGTAGCACACACAGGATGAGACAGTGACGGCCTGTTATTGTCATTGAGTCATTGGTCGCTTGTTGACAAGTGAGCTGACGACTTAGAGCCACCAGGTTCCTGTGAACATAGACACAGATCACAGTGAGTTACACATTGTGTTTGTATGTATTGTATCTAAAATGTGTCTTCACCTCTGTATGTCCTGTTGTGTCTTCTTTATGGATGAAATGGAGGCCTCTATCAGGGCGATGTCCTTCACCTCTTTACTGCACCGTGCACACTGATTTGAGAACCCTGGTGAAATAAGAACCAGTAATATTAATGTGACTCATTAAGCAGTACAGTGTCTACAGTAGGTGTCAGTCCCTCTACCTTCATTGTCTGAAGACTCGTGTGTGGGCTCTGGAGTAGTGCTGCTGCTCTCTGTGTTCTGGCTACAGCTTGACGGCTGGCTGCTGGCTTTCCTCCGCTTTACATTTACATTCTTAGACTACAAGAATCATGGAAATGTTAATAATATATGTATAGTCAAAGAAATATACATTTTTCCAAAACATGTAGAGCAGTGTTGTGCCCAACCTTGTGTTGGCTGCCCCAGCTGTGGCTGTAGGAGAGCCCGTTGGGTTGTCTCTGGGTTTTCTCTTGTGTTTGAATTATTCCATCTTTTTCAAACTGTACAAGGCAGCATTCATTGTCCCATGGTTTTGAGCTGCAAACATGAATATCTTTCTTATTTTTGTTTTCAGCTAATAGATTAATAATAATGCTCCAGAGTTTTCCCAAAGGCATGTTCACTGCACGTATACATACTCTGTGTGTTTGTAGCTCCACTCTGAGGTGACAGGGTCCTGGTGGAACTGTGGTGAGAGCCAGGGCTTGTCTCCACGCTCTTTGGCCTCTTTACGCTGAGCCTCCTCCAGAACAAACTTCTCCTGAGTGGCCCTCAGCTGGTCCCGGTCCAGGATGGCACTGGTCACATGCTGCCACAGTCTTTTTAAAACACAATCAGAAAACATATATGTACATATAAACTGAGTCCGTTCATTTTCAATTAAATTGTGACATCAACTTGTAGATTTACCTTTCAGACTCAAATGGTCCTTGCTGATCTAACTGAACCACTTGCCGCTTCAAACGGCTGCTGCGGATATCTGAGCTTGGATTCCACAGAATCTCCTGCTGGCCTGAACGTTTTTCATTAATGTACACTTCACCGTCCTGTTTACAAAACAGAATCAACACATTATACTATGTTTACAATGTACAGACTATAACCTCTAAAAACAAAAAGGAAAACAAAATCTTACCCAGTGTCCATCAACAGTGGCTGCTAGCTCTTCTCCTACATGGATCCTCCCACTGATCTGATTCACAGAGCCTGGGCCTCCAAGGAATGGCTGTTCAATCATTTTAAAACTTATTATATTAAGTATTGAGTGTTACTATATTGTTACAGGCACATCCTAACCAAAGTAGTGTAAAGTTTTGACCTACCTATATTATAATGTTGAATCTATTAGTAAAGTATATTGTGAAAATATATATAATATATACCTTCAGTTTAAACTCCAGCTCTGCAAAACATTTGGTTTTCTCACATTCAATGGTAACCTTTCCACCCAGCTCTAGTGTCATAGTGCCATAGAGGATACCTACATAAAACAATAATAATGTAACCATTAGAATGTATAGAAACGCCAACTGAAGCACACACCCCACTGACATTATACAATGACATTGGGGTTACATAACTAATGCAAATAACAGTTAAAAATAAATACAACTTTTCACATTAAATGCATTAACCTCTGCATCACTAAATAGTACATCCATACAACCCGCCTTTGATCTTCATTTGGGTTCAGTTCTAACCTCTGCATCCTTCACTATACCTCAGAATTGTGAATATTACCTTTACAGTGAGCATAGGGCATGGTGATGACATACTCCTCCTCCCTGCTCAGGAAAAGTAATCGAGCTTTACCATCGAGAATGGCAGACAGAGAGTTACCTATAACAGCAAAAGCACAAAATCTACTCATTATCTTGGCATAAAATGGTAAAAAGCTATTCATAGGCTGTAAACTTACCATAGAACTTAGATTTGGCCAGTATGCTTCCACTAATAGAAAAACCATCCTTCCTATTGCAGACATAAAAGGCAGAGATGGGAGGATGATGGGACACCTGGCAGGAAACAAGAGAGAAGTAGAAAAAGGTGTCAGGTCTCCTGTGATGACATGTAATTTAACACTTGCAACAGGCATAGGCATTTCCTCTGTGTCAGAAGTATATGTATCTCACACATGGGATGAATCTTGTACATTTTCATTTAACAATATGTGTTAACCTGTTCTGCTATGTAGAAGGTACAGCTGTCAGTCTGAGGATGCAGCCAGCAACAGCGAAATGTTTCCCCTAGGATTGGGTTGAAAGGCTTCTTTAGTCCCTAAAGGGTAAAGAGTAGATTTAGTGACCTTCATATGAAATGCAAAGAGGGGCTTACATGATATAATATTGTATATACCTTGGGCTTCTTATAGAATCCAGACAAGTACCATCTCAGCACTTGTTTTATTCTGCCATATGCACTCTCCTCCAGTGCAGCTCTGAGGTACAAAAATAAGAATCAGTATAGACAGTGAGATTATATTACACATTGTTAACACATAGAATAACGTACTGAGAGAGCAGATCAGCATGATAGTAATAATCAGACAGCTTGTCCAAAAAGGAACGTGGCTCCAGAATAAATGTTGGAAGCACGACCTTTGATAGGTCCATGCCTGGTCGCAACTGTTTCAGCAAACCCCAGATTAATCCCTTGTTTTCCTCTGATACCGTTTCCACCTGTGAAGTCTCTCCGGCCTGAAGTGATAAATTCAGACAGTAAGCTGTTAACACATTTATTTTTACCCAAAAAGGTCTCAATGTAATTTCCCTTACCTCACCCATCTCCTCTGCACTCTGCTCTATGTAAGCTGTGGCATGTGGCCCAGTGGTGGGCTCGTCTGATTGGTCAATGTCACTTTCCTCTGAGAGCCTTCCACCGTTTTCATTGGCTGTAGTGTCCCAATCGTCATGAGCCTCTCGCTCTGATTTGTCAGAGAAGCCATCGTGCTCCATGTTGTGATTGCCCAGCAGCGAACTGTCATTCAACCTAGGATTCAAAAACCAAGGTTAGACTATAATAAGCACAACATGTACACTATTTCATTTTTAGTTTGTTTCTAATACGGATTATATGTAGCAAATTAAGTCCAGAGATAATTGAATTGAGTGAATGCGTAACTTCCATTATGCATGAAAGATGACAGTCATATGACAAAGTGTACATACAAACACAGCAAACCATGTAGAGCCATCTTTGATATAATTTCAGTGCCTCTGTTGACCTCAAGCCTTGACTCATAAGTAAGAAGAGAGAAAGACATGGCAGTAAAATACCACAAGTAAAAAAAATAAACATTGTTGTTTAATTCTTTGGGATTACAATGTAATTTGAACGGTGTGTAAGATGAGACACCTCTATGCAAAACAAAAGAAGCAAAACTTTGTAAAAGCCTCAAAAATTCAATAATAATCCAATCAAAAATACAAACCTAACAACACTGAACCAAACATTTATCAATCGAGCTTGACAAACCAGAAATATTACATTCCTGTGCTACATATAACATAGAAAATGGCAGAGTTATTTATTGACCTAACACACCCGGCAGCAGGTGTAAGTTCTTACCGCAAAGACAAGCAGCACTATCTCACCCTCGAGAGTAAAAACGCTGTTACGAGTAAATCCAAAAACAGATGCACTAAAAGTACTGTTAAGTGTTGATAAAATGACTTTGGTGAAAAAGGTGTTCTTCCACTGACACAAGAGCTTCCTAAATGTTTATGTGACGTGTGGTCACTGTGAGCCTGTATACGCTTCTATTGCTACAGTCTTTCAGGGTGGATCATATTCTTGCAGTGCCTCTGTTAGTCATGTGATGTTTAGGCTGCTGTGATTGGCTAGGAGACCTGGAATTGTGTCCAGGGGGAGGGTTCAGACCCGAGCTGAGAAAGCTACATGAAAAAAAACAATTGCTTTCAGCAGAGGGCAGCATAGATCATCTGTGCAAATACTTTAGACTTTATTATCACACTATTATGCTTTAGAAGGAGCTGCTTCATCATGTAAATCCTACGCTTTAATGTTTGACATGACACCGTTTATACTAGTTCCCATGTTTTTGTTTCCATTCAGTGTATGAGATAAGGCTTTGCAAGTTAGTTACTCACTGTAGTAGCTCAGTGTCAGTCAGGGCAGTAGACTGCAGCAGGTGGAGTATATGGGAGGACTCTGTTGTGCTAATATCTCCTTCTTTTCCTGCTTTGGCTGTCAGTTTGTAAAGGCTAGAGCAGCTGAGAGCCAACTCCAGGGCATCCATCCAGCACCGGCCTGCACACGCACATTTTACAAGTTGCAAGATGCCCATACACTACATTTGTATATAAGTGCAGGCCTTACCATCGGACTCAGAAGCAGCTCTGAAAATTAAGTAGTTACTGGGCAGAGGTTGTGTGATGGAGCCCACGTTCTCACCCTTTGGACCCTGAGAATATACATAAAAAACATTCTTGTCAATATACTGAAATCTTTTTTTTAAATGACAACAACAAATAAGTTGCTTCGGTAATATAATTGTAATTCATACTACCAATCTCTTAGATCCATAACAGACCTTGACAGCCCAGATGGACTTGTCTAGTGGGTGGTAAAGCTTGAAGCAGAAGCCATCCTTCTTGGAGGGTCTCTCGATTAGCTTGCATGCATTGAGCAAAATGGTGCCCACCCAGTGGTCTGACTTTGGAGTCTTATAGATCAACAAGACCCCAGGCTTCAGGGCACACCAGAGCTTGGTCCAACTCTTTAGAGATCCTCGGATCTTTGTAACAATTACAACAAACAACTCAAGTCTCAAATAATTCACATTTGATACATTTCATAATATGTTATTTTTGTACCTTCAGCCAGTTTGAAATGATGACAACACTGGGGTCCTTTAGTGCACTAAACATTTCCTTAGCTGCCCGTTTCTTTTCTTGTCTGTAATTCTGCTTTTGGACCTAACAAAAATAAGGTCACACAAATGAGTTTTAATTATTAAAGAAACTGCTTTTCTATGAGCAAACACTAGGTGGTAGCATAGTCAAACAATGTTTAAGTTTACGTTGATTTCAGCTCAAACTAAATTTGGTAATCCAACTCTTGATAATACCATATAAGAGTAAAAAGATTTTAAAATCAAACTGTTCTGAATGCCTGCAGTATTTTGCAAACCTCTGCTTATTTTAAATATGACATAAATTGTGTACCTTAAGAGACTCTTTCCTGGCCAACTTCTCTGTCGGAGAGGGGCATTCTTTCTCCAAACCATTGAACATCCTGGACTCAGACTGGAAGAAGAATTGATTAAGATTATCTTTAATTTGCTGAATAAAATGACAACAGATTAGTCAGTATTGCAAAGATTATTTAAGTTATGAAGTGACAAATACACCCTTACAGTAAAGTAGAAAAGTTAAAGTAATATACTAAGCTACTATATTAGTAGATTTAAAATATCTAAATGTAGCTGCAATAAGTATAACAAAGGAATATTACCAAACAAAAGCTGACAAGAGTGACAAAAGGAGACAAGACGAGGTCAACTATCGATCCCCAAAGAATGGACAAACTGGACAGTACAGGACAGCATGAACAGCGGTAGAGGGCGATAAAAGCCAAAGGTTGCTTGATAGAAGATTGTGTTTCTAATCTACAGTTCCCACCATGGCATTTCTGTCCAGTGCTAGACTACAACTACAACTAAAACAACACATTGTTTTGTAAAAGGTATTTATATTCAAAGTCATGGATAAATAGCAATTTATGTTAACTAGTAGTTGTACCCTTTCAAAATTTGTAAACAGAAAGTTCTAAATTCCAGAATGGAAGCAGCTGGACGCAAGACTATAATATATTTTCAATGGAGAAATTTGCATTAGCCACAAAATATTTGACAAACGACAACCACTCTGCTACATGTAGGTATGTCAGAGCCTGGTTAGAAACATTAGTGAATGCACCTCACATTGTATGTTTATTTAATTTATCTATAAGTATACAGTTAGACGTTTGGCTGGAGGCAAAACTCTTGGACAAGGAAATCTTGCTCAGAATTATTCGATTGGTCACCACAAATCCTACTTTTTTGTAAAGTTAACTCGCTTTTTCTCCAGTCGCCTCCATATGACAAACATTTCAAAGGGTCTATAGGTCAGAGCCATAGAGCTAATAGAGATTAAAAACTGTTTTTAAAATTTTTTTAAATGCAGCTTAGTTCCACTTTAGCCCAATTCTCAATGAATTTGAATGCCACTTTTATGGTGCGTTCCAGTTGTACTTGGAGGTTGAGATTCCAAGTTCTGAGTTGTAAAAATTAACTGGAATGGCCCTTGATGTGGGAATTCCTACTCGGACACTTGGGGCAACTTGGAAAACCCCGAGATGAAAAATGTGCACCCTATTTTTATATGAGCCATTCACTACTGTCAACCTGGTACCTGTTATCATGCTGCAGTGGTGTATTCCAGCATCTGCAGTTACAAAACTGTTGTTGCATATCCTGCTAACTGCTAAATGAAGATTACTCTTCAACTTGGAGATTCTGTCACTCCAAGCTCCGACTTCCGAGCTTCCAAGTCAGAGGACTACTGGAAAGCAGCATTAGCAGTTACTTGTGGAACTATTGAGAGAGTCTGTTGCTGTTATCACCAATGGAGTTGTCAGAACTCTGAACTCTCTTATCTCTATGGCTCTGTGTGTACCTAATAAAGTGGTTTGTGGGTGTATCTGCATTGTCAGTACAGAATTTGACATTTACAAAAAAATAAACAGGCTCTCAACATCAAACAGTAAATAGAAATGAAAAAATAATCATCTGCCCAATCAGGAATGGTGTCCTTACCTTGCTGCTTGGGGATTGGGCAGGACTAAGTTCATTACTCAGCATGGAGAGACCGCTCCTGTCTGCCTCACTGCCTGGTGGGAACCCACAACACACAGTCACATACAAATGAACTTGCCGACACACTGTAAAGCATGACAGGCTTCAAAGCAGCTTATAGGCAGCAGCTGGTCTGTTTTCTAAATTACAGTAAGAACAATAACAAAACAGTAATTGACAGAGAATCTTCACCGAGACACTGCATTGTAAGATCACTTGTACTTATAAAGTAAATTATTAAAGTTAGTACCTGTGCTAATGTTGTAGAGGTCATTGTCTCCTGAATAGGACAGGTTCCGGGTCAGGATGTGGGGGTCAATTTTGGGAGGGGAGACTGCGCTAGGGCACAGGGAGAACCTCCGCTGGAACAAATTCTCCTCCTTCATTCTGGCACACTGGTCTTCTGCAGAGCCACAAGAACAGAAACATAATGTAGAGAAAAAAATAGTAATTTAGTAAGTATTAATATGTTCCTATTTGTCTATGAGCCTCTCTGGAGTACTATCTGTCTGCACCACTGACAAAGGCTTACTGTACGAACACGTCAGTGTGCCCACATAATGGCACCAAGCAGTGACAAGGGGTCAGTGTGTTAGTGCTTCCATGCAAGTTCACTCTTGAGGTTGATGCACTGGTTTTCCTTAATGCAAAGCTATTTATTCGTTGACAAACTGTACTGTGAGTGTAATTATTTGTGTGTGTGTTAGCAGCCCATTAGCCTAGTACCATACTACTAATTAAACAATATAAATGCTCTTATTCCCTGTATTTGAAGGAAACTGTTTGATAATAACAGACTTTTGTAGAGTTTTAGTATTTGTTATACATATACATTATATATAAGTTCACATATTGGGAGAGTGAAGAACGGCACCCAGCATGCTCAGCAGGCATTCTTATTTTACTCTTTTTATGACACACAAGGATTTTTATTATGCTTGACACATCCATTGCCTTATTCTCCCCGCTGAACTCGGCAACTACTGACGAGATTCAAATGCTTCATAGCATAAGAAAAAGCATACAATATCATGAACAAACCCCATATAATTTGAATAAAGGCAACAGCAAAGATGAACGAGGACATGACATGGGACAGCCCAACCAAGACAATACAAGAGAAATGTGCATTTGTA
>JAVQKC010094097.1:0-14390 GCA_036025475.1 Philypnodon macrostomus
ATGATCCGGCAATTCGTTTTTGAGTTATCGCGTTCACAGCTAGGATCTGCGGACGCGGACGCGCACCGACGTGATTCCATAATATCGGCGACACGCTGTTTTCGCCGATATAATTAGCAGCAGGGAAATCTAACTACATGTTTTCAGTCCATACATTTGCAATGTGTCTGATGTAGGGCAGCCATGTTCGATTGTTTTTTTTTCAGGGGATCTACGTTTTGTTTGGCCATAATAATCATGACCCAGCTTTTTAGTCCTGTTTGGGACTATTAGGTAATTTTTGTAACATGGTAGATATTTTTGGGTGTTTTCTGTGGTGGTACTACATGTGACCGTCAGAGGTGGGTAGAGTAGCCAATTATTTTACTCAAAATAATATAAAATAAAAATGAAATGAAAAATGAAAAAGTACTCATTCACATAATTACTCAAGTACTGGTGAAAAAAACTACTCAAGTACTGAGTAATTGTTTGAACATAATGTCAGATTATTTGTTTGTATTTTGTTATAATCAGGCAATGATATTTATATATATTGAAAAGATAAACTAAAAAAAGTAAGTAATATTTTCAAAAAATAAGGCAACATTTCCACATCATCACATTTTTCACATAAAGCTGTTCTTACATTACACACAGAGGTGGGTAAAAGTACTCTTACTCTTTATAGATTAAAGTTACTTCAAAATATTGTTACTCAAGAAAAGTAAAAAGTATTGTGCAGTAAAGCTCGAGTAAATGTAACTGAGTAAATGTAACTGATAACTACCCACCTCTGATTACCGTATTAACTTGTCAATAGACCCTTTAAAATGTTTGTCATTGGGAATGTTCAAAGTTCCGGAATGGAGGCGACTGAAGGCAAAAGTGAGTTCACTTTACAAAAAAAGTAGTAATGTAGTGAACATACATTAATAAAAAAAACTATTGTCGTCATCAACATTTCTGTAAGGCCCATTAAAATAGGAATTTATCCACCAGGGAAAAGTCTAACTGTTACTACTGTGTACATTATATAAACATACAATGTGAGGTACATTGTTTCCTAACCAGGCTCTGACATCACCTACATGTAGAGAGTGATTGTCATTTGTCAAATCCATCTTAATTTGCAATATTTTGTGGCTAATTCTAATTTCTCCATTGAAAATGTATTATGGTCTTGCCTCCAGTTGCTTTCATTCCAGAATTTAGAACTTTCTGTTACAAACTTTGAAAGGCTCTGTAGAGACAACACCACAGTGAACACAGACATGACATCCATCTGAAGACTACAGTATGCCTTTAAGTACTTTTACACATCCTCTTATAAAGCTATATGATCAAACAGACCCTCACCATATCACAGCTGAGATAGAAAGATTCTCCTTTAGGAGTTTGCGTTTAACACACAATGAGAAAAAGGTTGATTCAAGGCCATATCTTCAAGGCAGCTGTTACACCAGCACCATGAGTACATTACATACAGTCCCAATGATAAGGACCTATGACCCTGCCGTAAAAAAGCACCACAATAAACTGCTTTGTACAAAATACTGTCTTTTTACTCGTATGGCATGGACTTTATATGTACAGTGATACCAGGCCTCTTTCACTGTGCATTTAATTTTTGTCCATATTTGCTAATTCAGCATTGGCTAACCCAGCATTAGGACAAAGTTGCAGTTTGAAGACATATATAATACATTCTTATTTATTTACAACACCCATAAGTAAGTAGTGTAAGTATGAGATAAAACATTGTATTTTGATATGAAGTTTTGACAATCTGCTAATCTTTTTTCGGCTTTATTTGATTGGACAGTAAACCAGAGAGAAGAGTGGGGAGTGACATTCAGCAAACTGTTGATATGGGCCACACGCTCTACCGACTGAGCTAAACCATCTTGGAAGAAGTATTATGATAAACGACCTGATTTGATGTACCGGTACATTGTATTTGTAATAATAATAATAATGATAATGAATTAGATTGTACTTTCACCACAGTCACACACTGCTAGTCGCAGACCACCTTTGTAGCCACAGCTGCCCCAGGGCACATTGACAGACGGTCTCTCTGACCACCACCAAACACTAATGACACAGCAACATTAATTCATAGGCATTGTAGGTTTTGTAGGCTGTAGGTTTTCTTGAAGAAGTAGTTGTCTGTTTAGGACAAAAATGACTAAAATTATGAAAATATCCAAATTGTGATCTTGGCATGATAAAATTATCATGTTCAATTGTTATATGTTTAACCCACCTCTACCCATTGGCATTTAAAACTGTTCCCTATATGGTCGGTCATGCCTTTTGCATATATTGTCCAAGTACAAGTGATATTTTGATGGTGATTGGTCAGTGATTCTTCTGGCTTGTAGAACACTGTACTCATCAGAGCAAAATGAAGATGGTTCTTATTTGTCAGTTTATTTCATAATTCATGGCTTTATTGCAGCATAAGATCTCAGAGCATGATTCTATTAAAAATGCAGTGAAGTGATGTGGTGCAGAAGAGGGGGTGGGGTCACATGAGAGGAGCTGAACAAGTGGAATAGTGTAAAGACTTAAAAGCATTTTCAACAACATCACTCTACTTCTGACACAGAGAATGGTGCGTTGGAAAAGTAATGTTTTACCTAAAGCCAAAGAAATGCCAGGTATAAAATATAGTCATTTCTCAGTTTTAAATGTCACTTTCATGTTATATGTTGTTTTTTCACACATGATTGTTTTGAGTAATCCTGTATGCTGAGGCACTGATCTTCTCAAGAGCTGAAAACACTTGTGTAGACTTTGCTACTACTTTCAATTGTTTGCATTAGAGCTGAACAATATCGTTATCACAATATCAGTAAACACAAAATCTGTATCGCAAAAATCTAAATAGAACGTAATATATTTATGCTGTTAAAATTAGAATAAAAATTAGTCAAAAAAACTATATAGTTTCAAAAACATCTCTCGTAAAGGCGGCATCATTTTAGAACATATCACATACCACACGGCTCCACTGAAATGATGTAGTGTGTATGCCTGACCTGGTGCTCGTGAACACAACACAGAGACATAGAAAATGGTGGTTTGAAATCTAAACGCCGGAGCCGCCTAAATGATAAAATACCTTTGCGGATACGTCTAAACTCGTCTCTGTGTGGACAGGGCCTAAATTTATTAAATGTAATAAAACGTCACATTTTAGTCATAATTCCTTCTTTAGGTTTAGTCTACTTGATTTGGTTTGGACTTTGAAGCAATTCTAGTATAGTTAATTCTGCTTAATTGAACCTGCATCAAAATGTTGCAGTTATGGTTATCAAATAGGAGTGCAGCCCTAGCTTTATGATTGCAGTAATGAAGTGGGTGTGACCAGCAGGGGGAAAAGAGGGCCTTAAAGTGACATGGGCTAATCTAAGCTTTGTCTACAGAGAGAAAACATAATATGGCCTCATTAAATATCTCCTTGTGTTAATTATGAATTGTGATTATATTGAATGTATTATAGGCCGTATGCTGTCTGTCTGGAAGCCTCCCCACTGCATATGTCTGGGGGAAGAGGGGGAGCATCTGTAATCTTCAATATTCATACCTAACAGGCTTAAAGCGTAATGCTCTCAGCTACAAAAGACCAGTGCTGTGTAAGTCGAGGTATGGACTTGAAGCCGAGAAATAGGATTTTCTCTTGTGTGGGAATCTTCAACTGTCACTGTGCGGCTGCAAAATAAATCTTGCGGTAATTGGATACACTCTTGAGCGTTATTCTAAGAGGAACTCCACCAAAGTAACTGCAGCTTTACAGTGCAATATTTCACCCTTGTACGCATGACCACACACCATCTGCACACCAAACGGGCACACTTTAATGCACGAGTGTGTAAAACAAATCCCACTAGTAGTCAATGATGCAGTGCTGTTACCGTGGCAACTGCATCTAACACATTATTTACCTTAAAGCCCTTATTGATTCACTACAAGTGGCCAGTACAAAGGAAATGGCACCTCGAGCACCTTATAGAAATGCATACGGTGGCTATGCTCTGGTGTGTTTCAGTTGAATGTGAATACTTGTAGTTCATTCTTTAATCTCATTAACATTTTATGATGTTTAGCTTTTCATGAGCACTTAATTACTTCTGCTAGTTTAGTCTTGCTCAACGTCAACTGGGTAATGTTCTAGGGGTATTGCAGGATAAAATGAAGGAAACCAAACTAGCCTGTTCCAATGTAAACCAATGTTTAAGCCTGTGCTTCCAAAATGACAGGTGACATGAAAGTTGTTGAATGTTGCACTGCTTTATATACCACACTTTGATGTAAAATATTCAAATATTCAGGGATTTAAAAAAAAATAATAAAGTCAGGTTTTTACTCCGGATGCCCTTTATGGCACAACCCTCTTAATTTATCTACATACAAATACAGGGAACATTATGACTACTCCAAGTTAGACTATAGGACGTGATGGCTACGTGTTGTTAGCATTAACTGAAACTCATTGCAATTGAACTTCTACCACAGAAACCTCTGTAGCTGCTGATATTGCAATAAAACTACAACTCACCCCAACAGGCTGTTTCAGAAAAGAGATTTAAAATAACATGATGAACCAAAAAAAAATTACCAAAAATCTAATCTCAACTGCAATATTTATCAGAAAAATCACAATGCCATATTTTTCCAAAGTCGTGCAGCCCTAGCATTTACATACATTATCTGTTGCTCTCAGGGACAAGCAGAACAGTATGAATCACTCAAAAGCAGTAATTTAGTGTCTAACCGGTGTTGGTCGGCCTCTGGTAGCTTTCTCTGAACGTAACAGCATGGTGTCCTCTTCACAGGAAAAAACATAAGCTTAGTTTGGTCAAATATCCAGCGAGCCTACTCTGATGGTGAAAGAGGCTGGTCCCCGCTCCACAACACTCCCATTGTGTGGACCTGAACACATTCTGCTGTAGTCTGAACCATTCCACCCACCGGACAGGTCAACTCTGGTAGAAAGTGCTTTGTCCGCGTACACTCTATTGGTGAATACATAGAGACATATTAATGCAGAAAATCACACAGACGTTCAACAATATCTGAAAGGGCAACATATCCTCTGTGTCTGTGGCCCTGAGGTATAATCTTTCCAGTTTAGAAATATAAAGTTCAACTACTGAATGAATAGATTTAATCAAGTGGGTACACCAAAACTCAACAACAAAAGTCTTCAGCAAGAGTTGAACATGCTGTTACTATGAGCAAACCCATGTTCAAATCTGAAGACATAAATATACCATAAATAAACCATAGGTATCTCACAATGGTAAGGATAGTGCACAGGAGTAAATAGGGTGAATGTAAAGTCAAAGTGTCACAACCTGGTAAACCATACACACAAACGTTTCAAAAAGGAAAGGAACACCACAGAAGATTGCATCTGAAAAAACAAGCCTCATTTCATTTAGAGGCACACACCATCGACACTCAACTAACAAACTACATAAGTTATGTTGGATGCCTTTATATAAACAAACCAACTATAACCAACACTGGTGAAAACATGACTCTTTTGGCTGAGGTAAATCTAAACATTCAAACTTAAACTAGATATGAGCAACAGTTGAATCACTGTAGTTCTTGATACAAACATTACCATCAAGTCAAATCACACTGAAGTTGTTTAGACATACCGATGACATCTTTCGGCTTTCATTCCTAAAATAGTCTTTGATGTATTTGTCCTTCACAACAGAGCTAGAGTTTATATACGTTTATAAAGTATTACCAATATAATAGTGCTGTTACATAACATTGTGAATTGTGAAAAACGAATATTGCTGCAGTGTGCTGTGTGGAGGAATGTCTACTGTCATCAGAACCACAGAGTCCAGAGAGGGGACTGTTGACTCAGCTCCAGTCAGGTGCTTTACACACACACACACACACACACACACAAACACATCACAAACCAGTCCAACAAACACACACACAAACACATATCACAAACCAGTCCGGCACACAGGTATGACAGAACATACATAAGAAAATAAAAATACCAAATGTGACCAGCCAAACATCTGACCATATCTTCAAGTAACACATTTCAAAACAGTTTATATGTAACAAGTATCAGACATGTATTTTAGTTGACTTGGTGAATCTAAAGTGATCTTAATGAATTCTACTAAAAGTTAATCTGTCAGTGTATGTCAATCCTGTAAACAAACTGTTCATTGGTGCACTTGCCTTAGGCCCAAAGTCATGGGTAAATCAGTGAACCTAAATGGTCATGAGAAGATTTAAATGATAGTGGGTGGATGGTTGTTTGTCAGTACATGTCAGACTTACTTAAACCTGACTATTGTCCAGGTTAAACCCACTTAAGACTCAAAGTAGCAGGCTTCAATGGATTTGGCTTCAGGTGAACTAGTGATTGTAAGGTGCTTCAAGTGAATGAATGTGACAGTGATGTTGCCTGTCTTCATAGTGTTAGCCCTATGTATAGCTTGCCATTGTCTAGCATGTACCCCATTTCTGGCCCAAAGTAGTACACTCGAGCCACCTGTATCCTCTAAGGGGTGTCCAAACTATGCCCAGGGGGGCGAATTGCAGCCCGCAGAGCAATTTTCTGTGGCCCTCAGGTTTACATTTTAATTGGCCGACATTGTCTTTTTACGACTTTTGACATAATCCAATTCTCTGTGTAATATAGAGGAACAGTGAATAAATCTGAACATATGTGTTCAGAAAACTGATCAATCAATCAATAAAATATTTCAATCAAAACTTTATTTATAAAGCACTTTTCATACATTTAAAAGCTTTAAAATGCTTTACAGATTTAAAAACTATACCCTAACAACCCACACACAACAACACACACACATGCACACACACACCCACAGATGTATAGCTGAGCACAGAGGAGCCAGGTGAGGAACCACAGGAGCCATCAGCACCAGGAGTCGACCAGACCACAGCCACCAGGACACTGACACAGGCATATAGGTGTGAGCAGACACACCACCCAACAGGCCAGTACCACAGACAGCACCTCCCGCAGCCATGGCCGATACAACCCCCGGTGCAGAGGGCTCCCTCTGAGGAACACTGGAAAATAAAAATCATAAAATACATAAAAACAGTGAAACAGTATGGACTAATAAGAATTAAAGAACAATATAACATTAAAAGCGAAGAAACAGGTTAAAATAAAATGTCCCTAATAAAATAATGAATATTAAGCAAAAAGCCAAGTTAAACTTGAGCCTGCTCTTAAAAACATGAACATTCTCTGCAGCCCTCAGGTCCTCTGGCAGACTGTTCCATAGTCGGGGGCTATAAAACTGAAAAGATGCCTTCCCGTGGGTGTGTGTCCTGACTTTAGGAATGATTAGGAGACCAGTGCAGGAGGATCTCAGGGTGCGCGAGTGTTCATAAGTTAAAAGCAGATCTGGAAGATAAGAAGGCCTAAGACCATTAAGAGATTTATAAACCAATAAAAGAACCTTAACATGTATCCTGAAACACACAGGGAGCCAATGCAGTGATTCTAAAACAGGTGTAATGTGGTCCCGCCCCCTGGTCTTCGTCAGGACACGTGCAGCTGAGTTTTGTAGTAATTGTAGAGATAAAATACTCTTTTTAGGAAGAGCAGAAAGCAGGGCATTACAGTAGTCGACTTGTGATAAAAGCATGCATTAGCATCTCCGTGTTGCCCCGAGACAACATAGAGCAGACTCTGGCTATAGTCTGAAGATGATAAAAAGATATTTTTGTTATATTCTTAATGTGAGGCATAAAACTGAGCTCAGAGTGGGTGGCCCTCCTCAGTATACATTTTTGACATGTGGCCCTCAGTGCAAAAAGTTTGGTCACCCTGCCCTAAGACAATAAGCAGTAGGATGTATTCCGGTAACACATTTAACGGGGAAGTATGGATGTATACACTTTGTGCTTAGTCTCTTAAACCAAATAAGGGGAAATGACTTGTGCAGCTATAAACAGGTTTAATTGAGTGACTTTAATAGTGCAAAACATTTCACCAAGCCCTTTTATGCACCTTATAATCAAACACCGGTTCGTTCTTCTCTTTGGCCAGTTTATACATGATCTGTAACAGTAAATGACAGTTGTGCCTGAACTGGAGCAGGCCACAGTTAGCTGGATGTGCTGGTATTATGAACAGCCCTGGGCCGTAGAAATGTCATGGCCTGGTTTCACTGCGCACACACACCGAGGCTCAATCAATCAACTTTATCTGATTAACCAAGTCTCTATTTACATACACAAAGTTTAAATACAATCTGAGGGGACATTTTCTCATAAATCCAGTTTCATTCTCCCTTACAGACTTGTAGCTTTTAAATCCACTGTTGAGTGTCTGCGGATGAATACAATGACAAGGCAAAAGTAAAACATAACTTTTTGGGTGATATTTGGATAGCATTAATAGTATTCACATAGTAAATCAACTTAAATATATGAAGATATATATGCTGAATTCATGGGTCAAAACTGGACCTAAAGCAAGTTTAAATTCAGCACTGAATTATTTTGTAATTTATTATTATTATTATTTAAGTTGAATATAGCAAAAAATTATATGACAGGTTAAGACTCAATTTAGTTGTTCTCTGCCTCGTTTTAGTCCTTGTTGAGTCTCATTGCTGAATTGAACTGAAAATATTGATATTGCAATTAGGGCTGGGAACTAGAGCTGCACGATATGGGAAAACCGTGCGATAGTCGATAACTTTGTTGAATATTGCGATATCGATATTATAGCGATATTTTGATGGAAAGTCTATTCTGCAGAAAGAGTTCCTGTATTTTCAAAACTACAAGACCAAATGAAGAAACAAATCCAAATCAGGACAAATATGTAGAAATCTATTATATGCCCAGCTCCAATGGAAAAATGCTTTAAACAGTGTCAGATTTAAGACCATGTCATTATTGTTATATACTGCAGATTCTTGTGATACAGATATGGCAACAGCATATATTGCGATAACAATAATTTTTCAATATATTGTGGCGCCCTACTGGGAACCTCAGGGTACCTCACAATTTGATACGCGATACATGGCTCACGATACCAATAATATGGTGATACTGTGATATAGTTCACATAATATCCTACAATAGATCACATTTTTAAAAGGAATTAATACAGTATTTAAACTGTATTCCAATGATTTTATATTTTTTAAATAAAATACAGTGAATTTAATAATTAGAACAAGTAATGTAATGTAGAGGCTAGTAATATATCTGGAAATATAAAATGAACACAATACCCTAGCATTATAATGAAATAATATGATAAATCTGCCAGTACTTACATTTTGTTTCTTATTTTGAGAAAGTCAACATATCTGTGAGATACAGCTACAAGTATTCACCTAATAGTATGTGTACAGAGAGTAAGTGGCTTATGGCAGATATTTCTTTGGCTGTGGTCAGGTGAGCAGTAGTGCGCCAGGCTCGCCCCGGGGCATTCTCCTGACAGCTGCCATGTGCTTGAACTGACAGCTCGGGCCCAACAGAGCTGAGCTGGTGGAACACGCTCTTCTATTGTGCACATTGTTGTATGTGCTATCTGTCATATGCATCTCACGCTTTCCAACAATCACTTGATCTGAAGGCACCAGTTGTTGCATCTAAACAAAAATTGAGTGGAGTAGCCATTAGCACTCAAAGCCGGCGGCCCCACTACGAGAGAGAAAAACACATACAGCAGACAGACGCATGGCGGTGGAGAGAGTACATGAACTGGTGCGGAGGGGAAACATTAGCATTCTGTCAGAGTTTCAGACAAGACTGCACCAGCTCTTCACACGGCCAACATGCAGCCGAGCAGAACGGAAGCACCATAGACACAAAAACACCAGAGAGAGGCAAGAGGTATGGAAGTGAGTGGACAATTCAAACCAATTCAACTAGATGATGAGATGAAGCGGGGTACCTTACTATTGAGTCTGGCCTTCCTGGCTTGATTCGTTTTTTGGTTCCTTCTCTCAGCAGCTTGCCTCCTCCCCAGAGCAGATCCCATCTCCTAGGTCAGCTCCTCAGCCCAAGCATCATCCACATGGCCATACACACTTATCTCCTCACACTCCTCTGCCCTTCTCAGTCAAAAGTAGCACACGTCCACAGCTACATTGTCCCTCCCACAAACGACATGAGTGCACACAAATGGGGAGATGGTGGGGGTGATTGTGCGGGACGGTGGAGCGAGAGAGAGAGTGAGAGTGAGGGTGCCAAGAGGCAGGGCAAGAGAGGAGAGTGAGTGGAGGACAAATCTCCGGCACATGTTAAAGGTCTTACATTATGCAAAATGGACTTTGTGCATGTTTTAGTAATTAATTATGTTGCCTCTCTAAGAGCTGAAAACAGATTGACCATGGGATTCACCTATAAGTGATCTAACAAATAGAGGCAAACCACTCCTCTCTAGGAAGTGCTCCTGCCTGCTCCTGCACAAACAAACTGTCAACAAATGCACCGAGAGAATAATTGTTGCTATCTCAATTATCAAAAAGATGTGTCCAGTCCAAGTAGGAGCTCTACAAGTAGTAAGAGATAATTATTGTGTGTTTGATTTAAAATGGTAACCTATATGTATATAAAAAAAGCATGATATAGGACCTTTAAAGAGTGATTGCACACTATAGCAGCAATGGTGCATGCTAATGGAATAGATGAGTGGTTCTCAAACTGTGGTGGTGGTGGTACTCAGACTCTTTCTAGTAGTACTGCTGAGTAGGCATGGGTGATATGGTAAAAATATAATGCCCCAATTCTATTAAGCCAAGAACAAACCTTTGAATTGATCACAATTTTATACATACAGTTAAATCAAATATGCATCCAATCCAATGTTCATCATAATACTCAATAATCACAATCTTTTATCACTGTATCGCCCACCCTTACTTCTTTGCAAATCTTTAACGAACAATTAAGAGGCCCCGCCCCCAAACTGTGACAAACATGGGAAGGGTCTATTTGTCTTTTTTAATGTTTGTGAAGGATATTTTTTGACAAATTTGGTAGATTCCCCTAAAACTACATTCTTCTTTCAGTCTATAGGGGGCGCTATAGAGGTAAATGGCATCATATTGGTCAGATGTGTTCAGTGCTGGGGGGTAATTAGGTGTACTTGTATGGGCAAGTTAGAGGCTGTCCAATATACCTGACTTTATACCTGTTTTTTGTGTTGGGCCACATGTTTATTATGGGACAATGGAGAATCACTGTAAGTTTCATTGCTTTCTGCAAAGTAAGGAGTCAAAAACATAGGTGCTCTATTGAGGCATTCTTTATTTGACCTCTGTAATTTGCTTATGTACATTAAATATACAATTGCCCGGATCAATGTGCCAAAATTCATGAGATTTAATTTAAGTTCAGCAGGATTAATGGCTCAATTAATGTGATTCAGGGAATTAATTAGTTAATGAATTAATTGTCATAGAAGTACCAAACTCAATCCAGTTCAGCATCTTCATGATGTAACTGTCTAGAAAAGTTAAAAAATACTTTTTGAGTTATTAATTAATTAATTACTGAATTGATATTCATCGTAGAAGTACCAAAATCAATCCAGTTCAATGTCTTTATGATATGTGTCATGATATGACCTGTGTGTAAACGTTGAAACTGATCCGGCAATTTGTTTTTGAGTTATTGTCTTCACACATAATATCATCGTTTCGCCAGTATAGTTACATTTTTATCGCCATATCGCTCACCCCTAGTTTAGAAACATTACCACTAGAAGGAGATGGTTATTTAGTGTTGTGATATTAAATGCCTCTAACAGTAGGATGAATATCTTCCCCATACAAATCTCCTGTATTTAACAATGGTGAATAGCACAGTTTGTAGTGATATGAGATTGACGTGATATGATAGGACTTATCAGTGAGCACATGTTAAATGGTCCAGCTCTAGAGGGTGCTTTGTGCCTGTGACCATATTACCAAATAGTGCATTACTAAATGATCTCCAGCCCCCTCCATTGCCATCTCTGTGGACACACTGCCCAAGGCTTTTACTCAGCTGTGTATAATGGATACCTATCCACTCAAAGGCTCATTTGTCATGTGAGTGCACTGCATTAGAGATAAGATGAATAAGAAATAAAATATCACTTCAAAAGTTCATGTCCTTAAAAAGCATAACACTTCTTTATATGGAGAAAACACATAGAATACAGAGCTTAAAATATATTATTTAATTACCTATCACTCACCCATGCTATGTTGATAATTAATGCAGGAGTGGTAGTATGGTGTAGCACAGTGCAGTGCTCACTATATGAGTCCTATCAACTATGACCTTGTTTTAAACCTTAGCCCGAGGCTCCTGGGCCCATACTGACAAAGTAGGCTAATGCTTGACCTCTGTCAGACTGGCCAGCCTCCGCACAGTGAATAGTGGACAGTTAAATCTAGTAAATACAACAATTTTTGCCTGTCAGTTATTGCAAGAACAAATATCCAAAAGTGATTTCGACATTACTAACAACAGCACAAGAAACAATGTAGTGATGAGAACAATGAGATGGTAATCATACAGACACTTCTGAAGACAGCAGTATGTTGTACATTCTTTGGGAATACATTTCTCTGAACTTGTGTACATGACTTAAAACCAATATCAAGACCAAAACATTAAACAGTACCGGATATTTTAAAATAATAAAAAATAATTACACAGCCAATAGTACAGCACAAGTGGATTCAAAATGTCCATTCTGTTACATCTAGTTGGATGCCAACTAGATGTAACAGAATCAAATTTGACGCTCATTTTGTGTTCAGTGTGAATGCAACATTATACTTCCTGGTTTGTGTGAGACCATGACAGAGGGTTGGAAAGGAGAGGAAGGGGAAAGCAAAGGGGAGCGCATCATTCAAACTTTCAAACATAGGTTTTATTTTCCTACACAAAATCAGGTATTGCAACTTTAATAGAGTTATGACGGCAATCAATGAAAGAACAGTGAGGGAAGCCCAGAAACAGCTGTATTATACAAGTTCAAGCTGATCATTGCAATATAAGGATCATGAAGACAAATAAAGGCTTTTAGGTCATGGTTTGACCTGAAGTTATGTGTTATAAGTGAAAAATAGTTTAGGAAGAGCTTACACAAACCAAGTTACTTAAACCCAGCTGTCCTTCTACCGCCTATAACAGCAGCTCTGTGCATGCTGCACTGACCAGACAACGGAGGTAACAGAATACATTATGAGAATGTGACTCATCCCTCCAAACACTTTCTCTACTTCAATGGTATTCACAATATTTCTGTGGTATTTATCATATGAGACATTTCTGACAACCACTTAAAAAAGTATTTACTGTAACTCTTGTTAAAACTGTTACTCAAAAGAGAGTGGTTCCATGAACCTTCAAAAGGAAGCACATGGAGAACAGATGAAGACATTTGAAGATGAGACAGCTGTGTGTATTACCTTAGTGTGGAGCTTTGATAACTGTTTTTCATCCAGGTATGTCTGAGTGTAGACTCGTCTTTTATAGCGGAACTGCAAAATAGAATAAAAAACATTAAACTGTGAATTAGTATACTGTAACATTGTGATGACAGTATTTTAGATTCTAAAATACTAATGGCAAAGTCTAAACCTGCCCCAGGAGTGACAGCACACAAGTGTGTGCCAGAGCAGATGTGTGTATACCAGCGGGCGCAGACTGGCAGCATATTGACTGGGTTGTCTCATCTGATCTGAACTCATCTTCTGATGTATGGAGCAGTAGGACATGAGCAGAATACATGCTCCATTACACAGACAGTGTGAAGGTGATTATAAAAGTGACAACTTTCTGCTGTGAACTGATAGCTCATGTGGGCTACCGCTCTGCTCTGCTCTGCTGGCCCCAGTCAGTCCAGGCAAAGGGTAGAAGTCCCACCTCCTTAAAGTTAAAGTTGAAGATGTTTAGTTCAGTTTGCTTTATTTGGCTCCCAAGAGAACACATACAGACAACAGCCACAAGTGCAACACATACAGACAACAGCCACAAGTGCAACACATACAGACAACAGCCACAAGTGCAACACATACAGACAACAGTCACAAGTGCAACACATACAGACAACAGTCACAAGTGCAACACATGCAGACAACAGTCACAAGTGCAACACATACAGACAACAGCCACAAGTGCAACACATACAGACAACAGTCACAAGTGCAACACATACAGACAACAGGCACAAGTGCAACACATACATACAACAGTCACAAGTGCCACACATACATACAACAGCCACAAGTGCAACACATACAGACAACAGTCACAAGTGCAACACATACAGACAACAGTCACAAGTGCAACACATACAGACAACAGGCACAAGTGCAACACATACAGACAACAGTCACAAGTGC
>JAVQKC010094142.1:0-13517 GCA_036025475.1 Philypnodon macrostomus
TGTGGGTTAAGTGTCTTGCCCAGGGACACAACGACAGTATGCGCTCGGACGGGGGCTCGAACCACCAACCCTCTGGTCGAGGGGCGAGCGCCTACCCCACTGCACCACTGCCGCCCATAAAACAAAGAAAATGCAATGGGAGCATAGATAGACTAGATAGAGCGTAGATAAAATACATTATTTTTGCTGTAGTTCAATCATTATGTACCATATACTGAACACATGACATTAATTTTTCAACATATTTTGCAGGCCCCCATTGTACCACAGATTGCTTTGGGATATTATTGATCCATCATTGCGGATTTTAATTGTATTTTCTCTTTTTTGTGGAAATGGAACCCAGAAAATGTGGTCGGGAAGAGTCCCCCAAATATTGGTATGAATAATTGAAGATGAATCTAATGGGCAATTAAAACTATCATACAACAATATCATTTGATGTATTTGAAAGATAATGCGAAAAAAATGTTGATTTAGATTCACCACAATAGAAATTAGAATTATTACTTCTGTGGCTTGCACTATCCTCACTTATTCCTCACATCTACATAGTAAGCATCATTTCCCAGTGTTTACAGTTGTCACAGCTAACTCCAATTTGCACTTAATCTGCTAGAAATAATGAGAAATATTCATAAAAAGGGGATTAACTCCTGTCAAAAAATCTCCCCAACACTGACACATCAAATAACAGTCACACCTCAAACAGGTCTTTCAAGTCCGCTAATAACGGAAGAAGTGAATGCAGCACACAAAGCTAGCTGGTTTGATTTAATCACATTGAAAACAAAACAATAAACACACACTCGCACATGCAATATTCTACTTGTTTGTTTGCCTGCACAGGGAATCGTCGGTAAGGCTGCCAAATTAAAAAAGCTACCAAGTTGTGAGAGTAAATATGCAGAAGTATACCTGTTAGTTGGCTGTCCCCTGCTGCTGGGGCGATGCGGAGGTAAGGGGTGGTGAGTTGGGTCACCAGTATGGCGGCTGGAGATTAGGCAGAGGGTCCACACCACATGCAGCCAAAAGACGAGAGAGAAAAAGCCACACTGAAGCTCAAAAGTGCCATAACAAAACAACAGGCAATATTAGAAATGTATTTTATTCTCAAACAGTGACATGCTTATAGTAAGGACGTCAATATAGCAATATAAGAAAGGGCATTCCTGAGTTAGTTGTGATTCAGTCTGCTCTAATGTGATATTAACACAGCCTAGTCAGACTAATTCCATTGGGGCAGTTTACTGTTAATATTGCCCTCTTCTCTACTGATTAAAAGTGTGTCTCAAACAAATCTTATAAAACAGATAATAATTAAGGTGACTGACCAAGCTAGGTAGCATTGCAAATCAATATGGAATGGAATTATCACTCACTGACTGCAGTACGTTATCTTACATACGGAATGCACTTTATGGTCCTTTAGTGGTGGTCCTATCATTTTAGGACCCCCACTACTATTTATTAAAGTAAACTTATTAAAGTAATATTACACTTGTGGTTAGGATGAAAACATTAGCAACTGGCTCAATATTTGCGGACTTGTGGAACTGTCAATAAATTGAATACTAAAAATGCAGAATTTCAGTATCATTTCTGTTCACCGTCCTATAATCCCAGTGCCGTAAGTATCCTTTTGGGTTAAATAAATTCATCTTTATACTCTGTACTGTGGCCTATCGAGCCGTGTGGACACAGATATCTGAAGGCTGCACCAGAAATCTATATCTGGAGCAGCCTGCAACCTCCACAATATATACGAGAGTGTCAGGCCCGCGTGACAGGCCCTCCCATAGGCCGGATCCGAGTGTGACTAGGGCTCCCTCTGGCCTTATCAATTCAACCTCCCGATCAATGGTGCTTAGACTTCATCACCCTTAATGTGTAAAGCAGGACGCACAAGCAGCATAGCTAAGTACCCCGAGAGCTGGCCCGGCACACAGACTGCCTCCTGGTCATGAAAATAACTACCGAAAACTAATTTAAGAGGGTTAGGCACATGTGTTTGTCTTGTCTTGGAAGTGTTGTGGTGTGGTTATAGTACATGAGTGTCTATGGGAGAGTTCATGCGCAAATGCTTTAGGCAGGTGGAAGGAAATGAACAGTTCGCTTCTATAAAATAAACTATGTTGGGGTTATTTTGGGTATTCAAGTTTGGTTTACAGAAGGTGAAACTAATTGTATACAGCCAATCAGACAAACAGACAAAAGTCTATTCAAACGGTCAAAAGGGTTCTGGGCTTTCAGTACTAAACTTATTGAACCATCCTCTAAGCCAAATAAGGTCAATTAGTCTGGCCAGGCAATCAAAAAGCTAAGTATGCTAATGTGGGAATGGTGTCCTGGTGAGCATTTTTCTGACTAATCTTTACTAAGTTTGTTTCTCTAAAATGAGGCCGGGTATACGTCTTTCATGTCTGCACAAGTATCTATGTAATATATTCACTATGTTGTTGAGACAATCCCTGGTGTACTATGACTAATCAATCTATCAACAAAGACTCATTTGAGAAACCGTCCTGGGAGCACAATTTAAATGTTAATTGAGTAAGTCCCAAGAAATCTGGTTATGTTGGAAACGCCACAACATATGCAAAACATCATCTTTAAGGGTTTTTTTTGGACATACCTTTGGTCGCCACCCGGACACAGTCAATTTTGGTCTCCTGTACAGAAAAAAGACACAAAGAAGAGAAAACGCATGGAATTAGTATGACTTACAGTCTTTATTTTAAGGCATAGTACATATTAACAGAAATAATCAATATAGTCAATTTGGTCATTTTGAGGCAAACAGTGGTCGATATAGTTCTATAATTGATTTTCTTCCCAGTATTCCCATTCGAGGTAGCAGGGGGTTTGAAGCTCATCCTATAAGCCAGTGGTTCCCAAACTGGGGTCCGGGCCTATATATATAAAAATCAAATCTAATATTGTTTTATTGGTGATAGACTGTGGTCTTTGGGAATGGCTGATATAAACTAAGGGCCTTAACAGAAGTACACCATGGACAGTTAGTTGCAGGGCTTTACCGATGGGGACATGCAGACTCCACTCTGAAAGACTGCCTGTTGTCAAAAGCACTGCTGCCACTATGCATCCTCTAGTATTTATATTCTAATAATATTATGTGAAGAATTTTGATGGCCAGCTTTGTCCAATTATGCTTAGCTATTGCATTGTATGTAATCACTGGGAGGAAGAACTAGTGGGAATGTGGCTATAGTTCCGCTGCTGGCTATGTATTCCTACACCATGAGTTTAAAATAAATAGAAAAATAGTAGAATTCAAACAATGTCCAACAAATAGACCCAGTGGCAGCCTGCCACACCTTGCTTGTGCATCACTATAACAGCCTGCCCAGTTCCAGCCTGTCTCCTATCATCTGTTGAGCTCAGTGATTGCAACACAAAACGCAGTAAGGGCCCACAGCACAGATTAGCGGCGCTGAGCTTTTAGATTTGTGAGCCAACAGCGGTCTGCCGGGCTGCCTGTAGCTCAAGGTGGTGGGCCACTGTAGAGAGAACCAAAGCTCTGTGAAAAGCGGCGATATCTCAGCATGCCGAGCGCCAAAATTACATGTCGGGGAGCCTTCCTGAATATGTAATGGAAGTTCGGGCTCTGACGACGGGACACCAACGACATGAAAAATAGTGTTTTCACTGTGGGCAGACCAGTCAATAATGGTCTAGTGAGCAGCAAACAAGGACAGAGACCAGAAGAGAGTGGGTATGGGTAAGTCAGTGCATTGTACACGTATTATCACAATGTCAACAAATGCAATAGCCAAAGAAAAACTATGAGCCCTAAAGTGTGTTGGATCATTGCAATTCAGTTCAGCGTTCTGTGTATGGACTGCCAAATGTGGGTATTCAGGTAAAGTGAACACCACATCAAACTATATATTATAAACACCAGTGTTGTAATATTTGAGCAATGTAGTGTACACTAATAGCCAATGGGAGCTTCTTTTTGAACATAAGAGCTTGTGATTGGGCAAAACTTAGAAGCGCTTTCTTATATGACTTATACACTCTCCGGCCACTTTATTATTATTATTATTATTATTATTATTATTATTATAAAAATTGATCATATTATCTGAGCTAATCTCGTCTTTCTGCCATCACAAACCCAAGGCATCAACAAGACACTTGACAAACTAACATTTTCAAAGCATTATCTCTAAACACTAATGATTACTAATTTTTCTAAGTGGCAAATTCTCAGTGATATCCTAACAATGAGCAAACATCTGAAAAGCAACAGTAAGAGGCCTTGATGAGCAAAATAAAGAGAAAATAAACCCTTAAAAACATTCATGCTACAGCGCCTCTCAAGATGCGGGTCATTTGTTAAAAGCATGGCACATTACTTCCTTTTTGATATTTGAATAGCAGCCGAACACGTTAAGGTATGGCGTCAATCACCTCAGCAACAACTTGTTTAAGAGCCCCACATATCACATATCAAACTGGCACTAATAAAACACTAATTAGGGCTCGATGTCTGACCCATTGACAGTGACGGCTAAACAAAAAGAATGTGGAAGCTAAAAAACACTGAAGGGGAAAATATAATGCACCTAGAAGCTCTTTCTCTCAAGGTACTTTCATTTTGTTTATTCTTTTCTGCTAATTGACCATGTGAAGTATTTTACATTGGCAATGCCTTGTACACTATAAAATGACACATTAACCTTACTTGGGGAAAATATATATATATTTTTTTCAAATCAAGAAAACTGTCTTAAAAAGCCTACCTCATTCAAACTCACTACCACGTTATTTTTTGTTCTCCCATCAAAAACATACGTGGCGTTTTTAAGTAATCCTGTATTCTACCCTTCTGAGATCTCCAAATGGCTCATTCCTCCCTAACCCCTCCCACCTCACTATCCCCTAATCCAGGAAGCACTGCTCAATTTACAAGTCCGCTACATCCATTTTTTTAATACTACTCTCTTCACCCGTTTCTGTATGACACCAGTAAAATAACCACTTTTTTTAAGTAGTAAAACACTGATGCTCTACAAGTGACATTTGCTTAAAAAGGACTCACCACATCCTTGTCAATGTCTGAGTTTGTATCTCGTCCTATTTCAAAGCTAAAGTTTCTTAGATTTCTTTTTTAAAGTAAGGTTAACTCTTTTAATTTTTTTTGCAGTGTAGCCTCTTGAGTAAACTTGCTAATTGGACTGAATCCCATCTCTTTGTATTGTGCTGCTGCCTCCTCCGAAGACGTGCTGGTGTTTCTCAACAAGGCTCTTAATAGTGATTTTCATTCAGTGCCACAATTCTAAAGACTCTCCAAGCTGCCATTGAGCGGTGTGTTGTGAGTGTATAGAGGGAAACGGGGCCAGTTTGAGTGGTGCTTAATGACAAAGGCTATGACCTGTAAGGATCGGGAGCCATCTTGTTTTTGCTACCGTTCTCACTCGAGACATTTTTTCGCCTTCTAAGAAAACGGCTCAATAACCTAATAGCATGGCGTTGTAGAAACCAATGATTAAAAATACAACTTTAAGATATTATCTAAGGTTAAATCCACTTATCAAGGATTTGATAAGTGTTCAGCACATACCAAACAGGCCAAAGTTAAGTACAGAGAGAAAGTGTAATGAATAAGGCAGGTTTATTCTTTATTAACTACGGACATTGTAAACGTTCGATCCCATATTGATTTTTTAAACTCTAGGACTGAATTTGGACACCATTATGAACATCTGTTATTGGTTAGTTTTGCACTTTTTGTTATACATACATCTGTCCTTGTTCCTCTGTCAGTTCAGTTCACCATAAACTGTAGCACTCTACCAACCGTGACAACTCAACCACTTCAAATCAAGCATCTATTTTCACTATACAAGCATTCCCTTAAAAATATGAACATGGAAGTGCAACAACATTGAACATCTAAAGTTCACCCTTTATGTTGAGTCACAATATTTGTTTAAAACCCAGCCTAATATTTTGTAACATTTTATGAAATCCAAAATGCAATTCAAATGAAGTGGCTATTCACGTCTGCGTCACATTGATTAGAAAAGGTTGCATATAAATAAAACATCAGGCACATCCAATTCTCGACTCAAATGTAATTTTGTGTACACTGTGTTTCTAGTTCATTGAATTAAGTACACCGAGTAGCCATTCTCTCAACTATGCTAATCTAATTATCCAGTAGCTGTGACAACATTGTATACTTATTAGCACTGCACACTGCACATGGAGACGAGCTGTCAACACAAAATGTCAACTTACAACCAACATGTCCAAGTCTTGTGGATGATATGTTTCTGTATGTTTTACGACCACCATCAAAGTAATGCCTATGACACATAAGTCATGCTTTTTCTGATAATACAGATAATTGTAGTATAAAGGACATATATGTTTTTCTATACATGTCTATACTATGCATGTTATAAGAATTGAACACGTGTATCAACAAGGGATGTTTCCTATTGCCTGTTAGTCGTATACATCGCAACATTTGCTTGCACAGAGATACAAAGCCTGTTAATGCATTCATAATCACAGGATACCATGTGAATACAACAGAGATAATGTCAGATGACACAAATTTAATCTCTAAAGTTCAGTTTCATTTAATATATTTTGTGGTGGTGGGAATGTGCTATGCTAAATTAGCTTTGCCAAAGAAACACATACCCCATTAGCGGTGCTGACAGCCTGGTAGTAGATGCTGTAGCTCTTCTGGGGCAGAAGTGGGGCGTTCCAGTAGCCATTGTAGGTCTTGTTGTCGCCCACAGTAAAGGGCTGAGGTGAATGTATGCCCCCAGCAGGAAACTGTGCCGTGAAGTAGTACTGGGAGCTGAGGATTGAGGCGTTCTGGAAGTGGATGGGGACGGGATAACAACGCAGGATCTCAGCTGTACCTCGGGCCCGGCGTGGACGCTCCTCCTCAACCACTACCTGGTAAGCACTGTGAACACAAGACAGTCAGGGTTATAATAAAAAGTGCCATTTCTTCTCATCTTCCAAAGACATAAGTGTTGATAGTGAATGATTGATTGTCAGTGTGCAGTATTTCTTTGTGTCAGCCCTGCGACTAATTGATCACTGTCCAGGGTGTACTCTTCCTAAGGTCTGTAGTTGTGAGCACAGGCTTCAGCCAACAGAAACAAGCAGAAGATATTTTTCAACAAATCAAATTCCAAAGTTGGAGCCTTACTTTACCACTATTTGAGAGGTGTTCCAACCATCAACTATAAAGTTGTCTATTATTTTGTTGTAAAATGGCATCAATGGTTCTATAGACCCTTTGCAATATTTGTCATATGGAATGTTATAAATTTTGGAATGGAGGCGACTGGAGCAAAAGTGAGTTAACTTAATAAAAAAGTAGAATTTCTGGTGAGAGATAGAATAATTCTGAGCATACAATAAAAATATAGTGGTCTTCAACATTTCTGTAAGGACTAAACCTAAAAAAAAAAATAAAAAAAAAATCAGGAATTCTGCAACCAGCCAAAAAACAATACACTAATGTGTACATTAAATAAACAGTGTGAGGTACAGTCACTAATGTTTCCTAACCAGGCTCTGACATCACCTACATGTAGCAGAGTGGTTGGCATTTGTCAAAAACATCTTAAATTGCAATATTTTGTGGCTAATTCTAATTTCTCTATTGAAAATGTAATATGGTCTTGCCTCCAGTTGCCTCCATTCCAGAATTTAGAACTTTCTGTTTGGGGTCTATAGTGCTTTACTAGTTGTCTGAGTGAGCATGTCCCATTGCCCGTATAGGTAATTAATCATCTTACCCACTATACATTACATTGTTACTTAGTCTTGATGGTTATTCTTGACTTGTTTACTACTCTTACGCCACTACCAGATGTAACACTACCTATTAGTATTCATGTATTCAAAGCAACAGCATGTTCCATCTCTTCATTCATTCATTGGTCCACTCATTCATTAAACAGTAGAACTTTGCTCCATGAAGCACCATGTCCCTCTGTCATTTGCATTTAGCTCAGGTGAAAGTGAAATCCTATCCTCTAATCAGGACTGGTAATTCTCGGAGGCGGCTGTAAACAGTCTCTTTGTCACTCAGACACTCAATAGATTTAAACAGGTGGATGTGTGGTGCATACTAACGTGAGCCTGGACCCTCTGCCTCCATCGGAAGCACAATGTCATCTTTGTGAGGGGCACAGAGGGCACACAGTTTGGGTCAAGCTAAATACTGAGCCAGGGATGTCTATAGGATTTAGACCAAAGGGTGGCTTAGACCTGAGCAATAGAGGGTATTTTGGGGTTAGATCTGCTTTAAGCCTGGTGTAGTTAGTTCTAGTTCTGCATGGTTTAGTCCTTGTTATGACCTTTACACATGGTTTTGTTCTGCAAAAGACCCAGTTTAGACCTAGTTTATAACTAGTTCAAGCCTCCTTTAGTTTTGATTTAGTCCCGTTTGAACCCAATATGGCCCTGCTTTAGTTCTGGCAGTTCTAGTTTACTGCAGGTGGTAAAGTTTAGACCTCGTCCATTTTAATATGAATTTAGGTCTACTTTAGTCCTGGTTTATACCAATCATTGGTTTAGTTCTATTAGCCCTGATTCACTCTTGATTAGCCCAATATAGCTCCTCTTTCACATCTGTCTCTGGGTTGACCTTTAAGTTCTAGTTTAGACCAGATTTGGACTTGCTTTAGCCCCGTTTCAGTTCTACATTGTACTTCACTGGTTCATACCTGGTTTAGGCATGTTTTAGACCTAGCTTATAACATGTTTAGCCATGCTTTTGTCCTACTTTTTATCTCTGGTTTTGACCGGGTATAGTCCGGGTATAGTCCGGGTATAGTCCGGGTTTATACTATGACATACTTATGTGAGGCTTGGGAAGGGAGGGCCTGAGCTCGAAACTGAAGAGAAATTGGGGAGTCATTAACCTTTTCTGATGTTGAATTATGAAAAAGAAAAAATCGTCAGGTTCTATTCTGTGTCACCAGTTATTTCTCCTTTGGTGAGAGATGACTTGGAAAGAGCACATTACTGAATTACTTTAGACAGCTTTTTAAATAACAATTTCACCATTTGCATATTTTGGCCGAATTTCTACTTTAGGATTTGAGGACCTATAATGTCTATGCTCTTTCCATGTTTATCTTGGTTTTGCTGGCATTAAATTTTTTTATATAATTTATAAAAATGACATTTACAATCTCCCTTTTTTCAAGTCTATAAACTGCTACAGTGTGTTAGCTTTAAAAGAACCTAGGTGTAGGCTATAGATGCCAAAGCGGCAGAGGATGCAATCTACCCGTATAAAAGTGCCTAACAACTGGTGGGCTGCTACCCAAACAATGGACCACACACAGGTTTAACATAGGTTTGGTATTCATTTAAAATATTGTTTTGATTGTATTAACTGATCAGATGTGTAGGAGAAAAATAACTTTATATTGCTAATATACAACAAAACCAGTTATGAAACCACTTATATTTAGCATTTTCAGTTATTAGCATTAGTCACAACCCAGCGTACATCCAAGCATAGAAGGCAGCCTTTTCTCATTGTTAAAAATAAAATCAAAAATACATTTGAATTTATTGCCTATCACATAGTGCTCACATTAAACAGTGAAGACCTGTTGAGAGGTTTGCCTGACTGCCCATTATTCTTGAGGGTGACATTAGTAGAAAAACGATCACTGTCAAACCAACATCTTTAACCCTTATTGTTACGGTACAAACAGGCCAGCGGAGGAGATGACCAATTGTTCCCTGCGGTGGGCACCAGATGATGAAGCGTCCCCCTGGTGCGTACAGCATATGCACTTTAACACTATAGTTTATCATGCGGCCATTGCACTGTCATTAGAAAATCCCCTATTCGCTCTTGGAGGGTGTGTCCTCAATTCCTTAGAGCTTCTGTCTGTTTAGTGCCTGCTTTGTGAGGTGATAAAATATTTAATCCTGGGAGAAGAGAGTGTGTGCAGGAGAGATGAGGCTTTAATTACTGTCCCCTATTGAGAGCAGGGGCCAAAGGGCACACAGGGATGGTGTGTCGAAGCCATTTAAGTAGCAGCAAGAAAGAGCAATGGGAAAATGTACAGTCAGGAGGCATGCAGGGATCACAGTCAAAACACAGAACATAGACAACTCTAAACTACCATTTAGACGGAGAAAATGTAGCTATAATGGCTTTCTGTCAGTCTGTGCGGTTAACATTGGTGTTTTGGGCATAGAGCAGTAATCAGGGCTCCAACTGTTTCTAACAAATTGTTTTCTGGGACATTTTCTTGACAATTGAGGTCAGCATTTTCTCATTAATAGCATACGATTTACAACAGACCTACTTTCTACTCGCAGCGTTCACAGCTAGTCACCTGGAATTTCTGATTTCCTGTGTATGCTATAATGTCACAAATGACAAGAGTATTTCTAGTTGTGCCTATGCTAACTATATGCCTCAGGAGGAGTACACGCCAGACAATAGCCTTTAAGTCACAGGGCTGACGTTTGGGGACACATTAACCAACAACTGTACTGAGTTCTAATAAGTTGAATAGAGAGCAATGTATTAGATTTTTATGTCAATGCATGTTTGGCCTTGCACATCCCCTGGCCAAGCTCCTCAAGGTCTGCAGTAAACATCTTTCAACACACAAGAATGACAGAACATGAAGCAAATAATAAGCTACCAGATGTACCTAATAAAGTGGCCAGTGAAAGTAAGCTGTCATTTAAGAACATCCCTATTAAACTCATGTATTTTGAGCTATTTTGCTTGTGTGAAGAATGACAAAACATGAAGCAAATAATAAGTCACCCAAGGTCCACCTAAGGCCCATAGCAGCTGAGATAGGCTCATGCCCCCTGTGACCGATGCCAAGATGATCAGAAATTAATCAACTATAACGCAAACTTTAGTGTGTAATGCTTCTTCTAACAGTATCCACAATCCTCTGTCCATTTGTTTACTACACACATTACTACTTGATATTCCAAATCACTCAACACATACAAAGTCTGCTCTCTCTGGGTGAGGGCTTATGATGTGATGATACCGCTGTGCCATGTGACTTAATGGCAGCCGCTCTTTGAACGTGGCTTGGTTTCCTTTCCTCGGGCAAAATACTAACTGCCAAAGGCTAAAAGGCTCCGTGGGTGAAGAATGCCTGTAAAGTGGAAATGTGAACCACTGACTATTTCAACACAATAATATTTACTACAGCAAAATAGCTCAAAATACATGCAGAGTTTAATAATGATGTTTTGCTCATCTTCCTAAATGACGGATTACTTTCACTGGCCACTTTATTAGGTACATCTGGTAACTTATCATTTGCTTCATGTTTTGTCATTCTTGTGTGTTGAAAGATGTTTACTGCAGACCTTGATGTAACAAGCGGTTATCTGAGCTACTGTCTCTGACCTCAGGCAGTAACAGGGTATTTTTGGCCATAAACTGCCACTCCCTGGATATTGTATATTTTTGTAAACATTGCTGTATGTGAAAACGCCAGAAGATTATCAATATCTACCGATACTTCCAACGGTCGACCTAGCATCATTAATCAAGTCATAATAACCATGTCTTTGTTCAGATTCTGAGTTTAGTTTGCATGACTAAATGAATAGACATTCTGCAAACAGGTATATATATCTACCTAATGAAGTGGCCAGTGTGTAGAGTTTTATAGTTTTGCACATCTTTTTAAATGAGATAGAACACTAGATTATAAAACCATCTGTGAAATATTAAACGAAGCAGAAATTACCCACGGTATTTTAAATGATAAAAGTTCATCAAGACATAAAATGAAATTCTGACTCATAACTTAAACGCTGGCAATTTGAAAATGGCTTGATATTTTAGTGTAATTAAAGCTGCCATGTGAATTTGCTTTTGAGCAGTTGACACCTTGTCATCTCATGCTGAGCTCACAGTTTACTCCGTGACTCACTTTGACAGGCCATATTCATTTTAGTCATAGTCTCCGTTTAATGACAGGAACGAGGAAGAAAACAACATGAAGAATGCCCTGTCCACATTAGAGCATACACATCCTGTTTGTGGTAACTGGAACCTATCCCAGCAACTATGGGCCAGAGGTGGGGTACATCCAGACAGGGGAAAACCCATATTAGAATCTTTGGTAACACTATATAATAACTGCACACTGCATTAAGGATGAATTAAGCATTAGTAACCAGTGTATACATATTACTAAAACTAGTTTGACTAATATTACATTACTCATTAAACGATTCTTTATTACATATTTGTTACTGTGATAGTGAGAGTGTGCAGTTCTGATATTACACTGAATTATCTGGCTACGTTTACAATGTGAATTTCATCATCATAGTTACATATCAGATAATGCAGCCTTAAAGCTAACTTAAACAGAATTTTGGATTTAGGTACCAAAAGGCAAAATCCACTTTTACAAAGCGTCTTCAGCTGAAAGATTCCAGGGAAAATGGACAGAGATGAGAGGCAGGCCGACTGTAGCTGTTAAAGTGGTGGAGGAAGAGGTTGGTCGGGGCAGAGCGGTTCAACCTGAGCTGACACCAATTAGGGCTCCCCAGCCTCTCGGCCCGATACATTTCAGCCGCTACCTCTATGTGACGCCAACCAATTATGGTGGATTGACTGGGAATCGACTGGATTGTGACCTGAAACTCAGATTTATTTTTCATGTGGGCTGATGGGAGGCAGAACTGCGGGCTGTTGGAGGCAGAGGAGGAGAGTGTAGGCTAGCATTTCAATCAATGTCTTGTGCACCTCTCTCATGCTAATCTGTTGGTGCTGTAGTGTGTGTATATACAGCTATGTCTGATTTAAGAGCAGACTTCTCCTGACCCAGCATCCAATGTCGGCTGACGTTTTAAATTTTAGCTAGTGTCCATAAAGCTATAAACCCAGCAAATTAGAAACGGCTATACATTAAAAAACCTACTGGGCAGACTCTATGCATCTGTTCGAATGCTTCTAAATGCCAATCAACAAGTCGCATAGCAGCAATGAATTCAGGCACTTTGATTAATCTGAAACTGAGAAATGGGGAAGAATGGTGAATTAAGTGGATTTGAATGGTTGCATAAACACACAATTCCATACCCTATAGTACCGGAATGTCAATTGCCCAGTGTTTTTTAAATCTTCTATTAAGTTTTATGTTCTTAGCTGGCATCTGGTGTTGGTCTACTGGTGCTATAGCCCATCTGCTTCAAGGTTGGTTTGGTTGTAACAATATTAACAACTGCTGTATTTCTATCAAAGACCAGGCTCCTCTGACCTCTAACATCAACAGCACATATGCTTTAACCCTCCTGTTGTCTTCGGGTCAAAATGACCCGCCACTGTGTTAAAACCCCCCCAAAAATCCCCTAAACAATTTTTTTTTAACTTGATATTTTATGACTTTTCCTAGATTGGCCCCAACTGTAGAAAAAGTGAAATGTTGCTTTTATTCACATTTCCATGTAAGCTGTACAAAAAAAGGTACAAAGGTGGTCTTCGGGTC
>JAVQKC010094154.1:0-15845 GCA_036025475.1 Philypnodon macrostomus
GGTGAAAAACTACAGGAAACGTTTGACCTCTGTAATAGCAAACAAAGGCTACTGTACCAAATATTAACATTCATTTTCTCAGGTGTTCAAATACTTATTTGCCGCTATATCACACAAAGAAATCATAAAAAAATCATGCATTGGGATTTCTGGATTTTTTTTATGCTGTACATTCATCTTCCATTGCTAAAAGGAAAATAATCCACATGTCCTTACTATACTATACTGGTAGCACACTGTAATACGATGCAGCAATCCCTTTAGAGAGAATTGATAATGAATACACAAGGCTACAGAGGTCCAATAAACTATCTCACAGTTAATTAACAATTACTACAATCTGCAAATGTGACTCCAAAGACCATCTCTCAGTGGAATCAATCTCTTTAGGAAACTACTGGGAAACAATACTGAGTAGTGTGACCGATATGGATCAATATTGAGTAGTTGCATGTGACAATAGGTTTAGTGACTTCCATCGATTTAATACCGTTCTGACATACTGTACGATGTAATTGCACCTCGGAGGGAGCCCTCTGTACCAGGGGTTGTATCGGCCATGGCTGCTGGGGGTGCTGTCCGTGGTACTGGTTTGTGTGTCTGCTTAAGGCTGTGTGCCTGTGTTAGTGTCCTGGTGTCTGTGGTCTAGTCAACTCCTGGTGCAGACGGCCATGCATTCATTTATTTGTGTGTGTGCGTGCGTGCGTGCGTGCGTGCGTGCGTGTGTGTGTGTGTGCGTGTGTGTGCGTGTGTGCGTGTATGGGGATGGGATTACTACAATTGTTCTTATTCATGTTTTGTTCTGGCTGTACGCCTGGAGCCTAACCCAGCAACTATGGACCATGGCAAACACCCTGGTCAGTTAATTACAAAGCCAACACAGAGACAAACTCAGACAGACAACCTTTTACTTTCATTCCCAAATTGCTATGATGTCTTTGGATGGTGCGAGAACGCTAGGGTACCTGGAAAGAATCCACAATAACAAGGGGAGGGCCTGCAGCCTGAGGACTGCACCCACAACCACCTTGCTTATCAGGAGCGCTAATCACTCTGCCACTGGCCAACCCTGATTCTATTCATACTGCCAGTCTGTATGTTTTGAAGATGATAAAATGACACTGTAATTCACCTATCCAAGGATGGCTACTAATGTTTTTTTGAAAGTGATTTGGGGTTTACTATAGGTTATTATAAAACACTAAGATGCCTCCAAATCCCCATTGCCATACCATAAGCACTTAGTATAGTGAGTGATGTGTATGAAAATAAATATACAAACACACTGAACTCTCCTCGTCCATTTAGTTTATTCCTTAAGGTATATTCTCACTTTACATAATTAACTAACTTATTGTCATTACTGTCACTCACTGTAGTCTCTCACCAGTCATGTGTTACCTGTTGTCTCTTCTCAAACTCCAGTTTAATGGGGGCCTTGATGCAGTTGCAGGTGTCCTGGTACGTTTGCTTCAGAGCCAGCTCCATCAGGTGCTTGTGGTATGCTCCTGCCATGTTGCCACAGAGAAAAATGATAATGTTTGCCAAAATCTGCAAAAAAACAAAAACAAAAAAAGTTAGGGTATATATTTAATGACTGCAAATACGAGCTTATAAAAGTATTTTTGGGCACTGTGTATGTAAGCTCTAGTGTGAATAGGACTTATTTATGGGGTCACCACAGCAAACTGCCTTCTACTGTGCAGTGTACTTGCATATTGATTTTGATGGGTTTTATTATTTATACTTCTAGGTTCAACCCTCTCAATTTATGTAGGCTTGGGACTGAATATACTTAATTGCCCTTTATTTTATGGCGACAATACCCCTCACAAACTGGAATAGGCATTGAGAGATAGTCAGTAACATGGCTTGATAAAAAAGGAACATAAGAGTGGGCAGTTGTTAACCATTAAACAAAAACGCTATGTCTAAACATTGTAGAACTATGCTACAGCCACAGTCAAAAACTGAAAGTCACCTACTTTCACTGCTGCAGCCAAAGAGTGCATCATATTCTGTCATTTCTGAGGCAAATGAACACAACATGAGGCTAATTTAACAGTGATAATGGGATTCAGCTCACAGCCCAGAGACGACAGCTGAATGTACAAAGACACAAGAGTCCAGATAACCTTGGGCTGAATATTTTGAGGTAAATAGATAATTGCATGACTTACCCAGCACAAGAATATTATAATCTAGCTCAACCCTCGGCTCTCACTCATTCATAAACATTTCCCTGTTTTTCATTTATTGGACTGCATCAAACCATTTTCCCCGTGTATTGTCTCTCTCTGCAGGACAATGCTGACCTTATAATTGCATCGACTATTGGGTTTGCTTTGCCCTCTCTTCTCTGATATAAATTTGCAAAAGAGAAAATCATGGCTGGGTCTGGAGAATGAGAAATGACCTTTTATACAAAGGCAATACTCAATCAGAAGACTTATGAATGTGCACAGATTAACTCTATAGACATTTTTAATTGCTGGGCATCTTATGCGAACACAAACAATATGTAAATTCAATATTTTATCTTCAAAAACCATTAAATAAAAATACAATCATAACCCAATGTCTCATGAGCAGATTGAACACATAAAGGATCTATTCCACAATGATGCAAAAATAGACTCTTATAAGCTGTGACTGGCATGTACAGACATAAAATAGAGTATATAATGATCTACAATGATATCAATAAGATGTGAAAGTATTATGTGAAATATGTTGCCTCTTATTCATGTTCAAAGATGAACAATGTACTGATAAGAGCAGGTCAGAAAGAAGACAGGGCTTAGAACGCTCCTACCAATTCTGTGAGGATCTGGGATTATCTCAAATTGAAAACTGAGCCAGATTTGGACAATGTCAGTAAAATGATTTATGGTTATACCAATTATGGAAAAGCGTCTGAACAAGATTAAGACTAATAGTGTGCGGACAATAGGAAACTAAATACATCATAAACAATAGTGAGAGTGCAAAATATCGGGAAAATGACTAAAATAACAATAAACAAAACCAGGACTAAACCAGGGCAGCGTGACTAAATTAAGTACATTTTCAAAAAGGAAGACCATGATATAATGTGATACATTTCTGGAAATATGGATATTGAGTCTGTCAATATCACAGGCTGCATTAGATAATTATTGACCCATAATCCCACAGCTCTGATACATGCAACAGATAAGATAAATGATGTAATGCAAAAACAGACAGTTTAAAATTGTTAATTATTAGAAAATCTTGTTTGATCAAATTTTGTTCATATTTGTTCAATATACAGTGTACACATCTGTAAATGATAGTATTATGCAGTAGGTTGTATGGTCACTGTAACTATATTTACTTCTGCAATAATTGGTTCTATACTGACAGTTTTTGCTTACAGTTCAAATTCATCTTCAGAGGAAACATACAGCAAGTAATATGCGAGGTCGATACAAACCAATGTGACTCTGAAATGGCTCTGGCCCCAAATGGTGGTTTCATCTTTTAAATAAATGAGCCAGTTCATTAAGACTTCAAAAAGGCAGCGGTGTAAAGTGTAATGGACTTGACAAAGTGAAGATGTCAGCATGTGCCCTTCTCATTTAATATTCCCTCGACTCTCTGCATCAGTGTCCGTGTTTTAGTCTTTGTTAAACCAGCATTGAGATTACATCAACTTTAAAAACCGAGCTACTGAGCAACAGAGCAGCACAATAATAGAAACACTCAGAAATATTCAATAACTTTTGTAGAATTGTGTGATAACAATCCTGCTGGCCAATACATCAGTTAGGGCTTCAGTAACGAGACAAGCTGAGTAGAATTTTATGAAGAAATACAAGGCTCTGCTCCCGGGCTGAATTATAATTAATTTCCCATAAATCACTGCAATGCTTTTACAGTTCTGCCTGCTTGCTGCCCCTACAGTTTTTTTTTAATATTTACTTGAATTTAATTGCTGTGACTAAACAATTGCATAGAAAGGACTTGGGGAAATCAACACCAGAAAAGTCTCCAGAGAAATGTGTGATGTGAAAAATTGGCCTAAACTAAGACCTTTAGAGAATTTTCATACAATTTTCAAAAGTGTGGATTCAATTAAAGTGGAACTAATCACCTTGGTCAGATCCATAGTAAACTCAAAATTTACTAGAGACAGAGGGGCTGAGCAAAGGTTTGGGGCGAATATTGTGTGAGCCGTGCTCTCAACTCAAACTCTTGATTCACTACAGCTGTGTCACAGGTGTGTCGCAGGTGTCTCTCTAAAGCCCGAAAACGATAATTTTTTAAACCCGCATGCACTGCACTCTGACAATAACAACAAACATGGTGCTGCCTACTGTTTTTGCGGCAGTATATGTGGACTAAGCCTAAATGAGACAAGGGCCTATTAGAGCCTGAGGGCCTGAGGACATCGACATGTACCATGACATATTTTTGATTAATAGGAAAATTGAACTGCGGTAGCCACTGTTTAACCTAAAGGGTGTTCATTTTGCTTCGGGGTTTAGTTACTCTTTAAAGTCGAGCACAGTGCCACCTTTGAGCACATGCATGTACAATTAAAACTAGGACTGTGTGAATATTGTTCTTATTATTTAATTATGATGTGTTTATTGGCAATAAATGTTATCAGCAGTGATCCAATTTCAATCCTTACTCCAGGCTATTATTGCCAACATTGGGCTGAACCCTTTAGCCACTAGGGCTTCTCCACATATTTGGCAGTGGCATATCTGAGACCGCATGTCCTCGGCTGCCAATTGAGCGGCAATCTGTCTCTCTTCAGAGGAGCTTTGACAATTACAAACACTCATGTAGCACAGAATAAACAGTTATTAGAAGCATATCTTGGACCACACACAAAATCATAAGCAATCAGAAAGCAGCTATATTGTGTGCAAGGGCAATCATGATTTTGACTATCAGGTTTAACTGAGCTCTAATTAATTGCATTCTGCCTTTTACCAGATAATTGCTTCCTGATATTGGTCTTTTGTCAACTGCACAAACAGTGTGCAGAACCTGAGCTGGTATTACTGCTGGAAAGAGGGTGACCTTTAAGAAAAATACATTATAATTTCTATTGCTCCCCTGCTTTGTTAATTAGATCTACTTCAAAGGTCATATTTGTTTGTTTGACTAAAAAACAACACAACGATGGTACAGAATTTCAAAAGGGACTGTTAACAGGACAAGGGAAATATTGACCATCTTGAAAAACATAGGAAATGGAATTAAAGATACAAACACAGCGAACTCACTGGTTAATAATCTCTGCAAACACAAGTCTCTTATGGAAATCCAAACTGATTACTGAGTTTCATAAGATGAATACTTCAAAGCACAGCTAATGTATTACTTTTTATGATAACCAAGGCTATGAACCTTGGAAGATAAAATGGACAGCTACTCATATGTCAACGCTTTGAAAGATCATACATAGAATTTACTTCTAGTCAGGAACATCTGTATTTTTGAGACAGGGAAAAGATATGGTAAGGATTTCAAATGTTGACTGATACTCTATGATAAATATGCTGCTATAGCCCATTGGCTTCAAGCCTTCAAGATGGCTGTCTACAGAGCTAGGATTGTTAGATTTCTCTGTCTGGCATTAACAACCACAACCACCAAGTCACAAATAAAATTCTTGGTCATTCTGATGCTGTAGAGCCACATAATGTATATTCCACATTATGTAATAAACTGCCGCATTTTGTAATAGTGACCCAACGCAATATGTAATCAACTTTGACCCATTCTGTAATATGTTTTTACAAATGAGTGCATACCTGTGTCGTATGTCCTATTTATTATTATATTATTACTATTATTATAATTTTATTGACTGTGTGTATCCACTGTACCATGTGTGTGATATCTGTTTCTTCTGGTGAATACTGTATCTATAAGGGCCCACGCTGATGATAATATCAATGGCTCTTTACCTGCCACACCATGGGCTCCATGCTGGTGGCTTTGGCCGACAGGCAGACAATCAACACAACAGTATGAGAGGCGGAGGTCAGGACACTGGCAACAATGGCATCCCGCATCGAGAACGGCAGCATGGTGTAAACCACAAACACGATGAACAGGAAGAAGGACACCTGAGGAAGGAAACACAGGTGTTTTATTAGATATTGAGGAAAAACATTGTATTTGTTCTGCTTTACAGCAAATAATACTAATATGTCAATAAAGGCTACACAATATCGCAAATGTATTGTTATCACAAAATTCTTAAATACAATATTTGAAACCCAATTCCTCAGTTTAGTCCTGGTTGAGTCCTGATATAGTTCTGGTTTACAGGCTGCCTTAGACTTGGTTCATTCTTCGATAAATGTTGATTCTGCTTAAAATTGTAGACCCTCATTACAATGTTATGGCAATAGTCAACATCACATCTTTTTCCAAAAGTTGGGTAGCTGTAATATCAAATACAAAGTGGATTAAACAGCTTGTTATCCTGTCCCCATGATTCCTAAGGTAAAGCACATCTCCTGACACCTCTAAAGCAGCATCTGTGGAGTGTTCAATTTTACTTTAGGTCCACAAACAGCCCCTCCTCCTCTACCATGCTCGAACACACTGGGCCCATTAATATGCCCTCTGCAGTGGGGTTAAAGGAGATCATCTGCTGCAGAAAGAGACCAGTGTTCACTCGGTCTGCAGCCAGGTGCCGGTTAACCTTTCCTGGACTATTTTCTGGGCCAGTGGGAAAGCGGGGATAGAGGATAGGGGGTAGGGGGTAGGGGGTAGTTATAGTCGGGAAGGAGGAAATGAAAGCTGGGTGCGAGCGAGAAGGCTTCAAGAGATTGAAAATGAGGACATTGCCACCTTGCAAAAAAAACAAGGACTTTCTCTGTTCAGACCTGGCTGAGGCTCTGTACTGTTGATGAATGTGAACTTCTGGTGTCAAAACAGGTTAACTTAAAATATACATTTGCAATAACAAATAAATAAGCTGATACACTTTTTGCATCAAGAGACAACCTGTAGATGTGTTATGTTTTCAGCAACACACTGCAGTGGCAAATTTGAAATGTTATTGAATATTAATAGCTCCTACTGCATAAACAAGCATTACCCAACTAAGGAGCATAGTGAGATAAAGGAACAGACCATCCTGCATGCCAAGTAGCTTCAAGATCAATAAAAATGATGCTATTTTGCAGTTCAAGGTAACCTTTGAATTAAAATAAGCTCCATAAATAACTGTGGGATATGTGCGTCAGGATAGATAATGGATTATTTACTCTTTTAATCAACTTCACAGAAATTCACAGAGATACTTCATGTGGACGATATTACACTTTAACATGTGAAACGTGAATTATGAACGATATTGCACTTTAACATGTGACTCTAAATTGTGTATGATACTGCATTTTAAAATGTGATTGTGAATGATATTGCACTGTAACATGTGAATGTGAATGATAATGCACTCTAACATGTGAATATGAGTTGTGAAGGATAGTAATTTACCCTTAAATTGCTATACAACTACTACTAATATCCCTTGTTCCCTGTCCCTTTCTAAAGGACTACAGATAGAAATTAGCTTCCCCAAGCTAAAATCTAATGCAAGCATCTTTGCTATTGAGCATTATGTAACTGTGTACTGTCCTTATAAATAAATAAATAAAATAAATAAATAAATAATAATAATAATAATAAGGTGCACAGTAATGGTTAAGTATGTCCCACTTGTGTTAGTGCAGGTTTTCCCCAGTTTTACAGGCTTCTTCTAATCATCCAAAGACATGAATTTAAATTGCCCATTATGAAATGAATGTGTCTGTGTGTATTTCTGTGTCAAACATACAGGCTATTGCCCAGTACATACCCCACCTTAGGCCTATAGTTGCTAGGAGAATGGACAAATATATATATATATTTTTAATTATATTTTTGGTGTGAGTTATTGGTTTTAAAAGAAAGTTTCCAGAACAATGATTCAACAATTTTCCAAACCAATGAATCACCTCTAATTTTTACTGTCGTCCACTGTCACTTATCCTTTCCAGTCAAGCATTTGATCAACTGAACTTCATGTACAGTACAATGTGGGCTACACTAAATCAATAAACTGTCCTTTTGCTGTCAGCGCTCATATGATGGCAATCATCCATGAATTCCTGTTTGGAATGTCACAGGGCACCTGAATGTGAGAAAAGTCAAATGAAGACCACTTGAAGCACTTGATTTAGTAACTTTACGACTGAGGCAATACGTATCAGTTCCATTTACTTTAGTAACTTTGTAGATTTGTTTTAATGCACAATACTTAGAATATCTTAATATTATTTTGACATTTTTCTCACTGCAGTTACATTTTTGCCCGCTCTACAAAATGTGTTTTGCCTTCATTAATTATGTAATGTAAAATAGTTTTTTACTTTAAGATCATTATTACCTCCTGTTTGTTTGTCTGTTAACTTCACTCAAAAAGTATTGAACGGTTTTGGATGAAATTTTTAGGGAAGGTCAGGAATGACAGATGCAGTTGATTGGATTTGGGAAATAAGAAGCCTTCAGATTATACAAATACAAAAATGAATCAGATGTTACATTTGAATAACTGGATGGCTATTCCACTTCTACTTGAATATTGGTAATGTACTAAGTCACCTGTGATTTCGGTAACATCATAAAACACATGATCAAGATAGAGATTGTGTATCAAGATAACATGTGTTCACTTGTTTAGAGAAACCAAGACATCATTATAATTGTGTAAAGGAACATAATGTTTTTTTTTTCTGCCTAAATGAATGCTCTGAAATCCAATGCTACTAAGTGAATGATGAGATTGTGCAGATAGTATGGAGGGGGTGAGGGAACAAAGACACCTGCTGACTGTGGAGTGTGCCATCAGCAACAAGGCCCTTTAGAGGCTATAGAAATCGTAAAACGACATTATATAAAATTACAAGAAACCTCTATAAAGTTAATTGGACAAGGCTTTCACGTGTTGTGTGTCACAAAACAGTAGACTACAATCACGCTTCATCCATCAATATAATGATAACAGACAGACTTGTAAATCAAATTAGATAGCTAGTATTAGATTACATTAGGCTTTTAGATTGTAGAGACTGGCAAGACTCTATAATGTTAGTAAAAGCTACAATACAAGCTATGCACATCTCAAAAATGATATATGTGTACAGATAGTACACAATGTATTCAAATTTCAAAACGCAATATGCATCCGTCAGAAAAAGGGTGTATTGGGCCCTAAATCAATTCATCTTAATCTTATTCAATCCTAAATGTAGGCGTGGATCAGTCCTGGTTTAGACCTGGTTTTGTTCTATGTAAGTTCTAACATTGAACCGGTTCTGACCAGTGAGTCTAGAGCAGGGGTGGGCAAACTGCGGCCCGGGGACCACATGCGGCCCTTTTTAATCCGGCTCGGCAAGCATTTTCTCATATTTTTTACATGATAAAATATTGCCAATTCACTGGCAAATCACTCACGTTGTTATAAGCTGCAGTAACCAGTTAACTCCATATATTTTTTTCACTGAGGTCCGATCGAAGGCTGTATGTCTCATGTGTCAAGAAATGGTTTTACAAAGAATACAATATCAGCCGGCCCACTTGGTACATTTTTAAACCCCATGTGGCCTTTAAGTCAAAACGTTTGCCCACCCCTGGTCTAGAGCCTTGTATATCCTTATAGAGTTATTATATATTATTTGTATTTCTTGTAAAGAGCTTTGTTGAATGAATGACTCACTGCATAAAAAATAAACATGCATTTGGTTATTTACTTATTTACTCTACAGCTCTGGTAAAGTTATCATTATTCCAACACAAAGCATCCATCTCTTTCCCATTATTTTGGTACAGTTCCACATTGTAATACTCCAAACACGTCATTCAGTGCTCTGCTGCTGAAGCCTAATGAGCCTGGTTTGTACTCAGAATAGACTTTTATCCCTGTGTGGACGAATGAGACACAGGGGCAGACAAAAGGAGAGGACGAGAAAAGACGAGGTCCAGACATCTCCCGGTGAGGGGCAGAAGCTCGATGGTGCAGATAAGGTGCCTGTGCAAAACCAATTGTGGAAAGATTTGGTGAAAATGGGATACCAGCAGGTTTCAAATTAGAAAAATAAACTGGGATAGGATGACTCCTTGGGACAGTTTTAGTCACATTGCACTATTAGTGAAGTGTATGGATGGGTCTTCATATTGAATACAGCCACAAACTACACAATGTAATGCACGTAAGACCCTTGGACTGTATCTTGGCAACCTCTATACAGCTTACAATTCAATAGATCACAAATTCCTATTCTGCATAGAAACTAAAATCACTATAAGACAAAAGTAAGCATCCTTAATGAGGCCACTGGAGCTACACTTGAAAGTAAGGATTGTTCCATTCCATAACATCTCAGAGATCCCATCTAATTAACTCTGACTCTTCTCTTTTGTTACTTCCAGATCCACTCGGTAACTGCTGCACCACAGAAAATCTTACAAAGGCTGTGTTTTTATGTAAAATTAAAAAAATGACAAGAATGTACTGGGCAATGGCTCAACAGAAAGTGCAATGCCATTGACCATTGCATGTGAAAATAGCACTCCAGACTGACAATTGGATAATGAGTATCATTCATAATCCAGACTGTAGGCGTATTTGATAAATAATAAATAAATGATAAAGGTAAGCTTTGAATGTACCTTTGAATGCTCCTTAGTTTTCAATAGCGGTCATATCAGATTAGTTCTTTTGGTTTACAGTAGCTAGTTTACTGTTTGTTAAGGTAGGGCAGTGTATGAATCATAATTTATAATATTATTTATTATATAAAGCTTCAGCTCAAAACCAGGTCAGTGCAAATCAACAATAATGAGCCCTCAGACGAGTGTTAATTAACATGGGTTATGCGAATCAGTCCGAGAGTCATAACAGAACATTATGGAGACTAAAAGGAAGGAGAAAATGTGCTACAGATTACTTACGTTTCATTGTGCTGATACATGACAGCATATATCAGTGGTATAGGCCTACAATAAGCTATCATACTTTTGTTTGCTTTTGTTAGGCTTTGCTAAAACATGGAATAGGTGCCGACCTGGGTGTGTGAATGATAAGTCACGCACATACAGCATAGTACAGCTCTAGACAGATGTCAGACACCTGTAGAAACTATAAAACAGCACTTCTCATAACACCCCACAGCAATAACTGTTCATTATAATCATTAGCTACTCATTTTTTCCTCTTGTGATAAACTACAGACATTATATATTGTGATTGATCACAGCCCTAATGGCTCTTGCTATTTTGAGTTATACAATCGTTTTCATACATTGTCTGACTGAGCAAGGTTTTTTATCCCAGTGGCCATGGGTTTTGCAGAATTGCTGTGGTCGACAAGAAGCTTTGGTCACATAAAACCTTTTCACTTTTTCTCACATGTTTGATTAATTTCAGTCACTTTTTTGTTAAATATGTGAATTTTTAACAGAAAGTGACTTAAATGTATGAAACACTATTAGATTACATCTAGGGAAAATGTAGGCTATCATCATAATATTTCCAATTCACATGGTACTGCTGTAGATGTTTGCGTTATGTCAAATCTGTCAAATTATTCTAGTAATCTCATTTATTGGTCCATAATTTTCACAATTCAATGGAATTATAAAATAACACACCAGTGCAAATCTTAAAAACAGTTAACATAAACCCCTGTTGGCAAGCTAATCTCAGATCAAGTGCATTTTAATGCACAGATCCTGATTCATATGCAGCTGCATGGTGTGATGGGGCCACATGAGACACAGTGAGCAGGCCTGCACTTCACACTCTAATCTTTGATAAATGTTTGGACAAAAATGATTGATTCAGTCAATATGACCCTACAGCTTCACATAAAACATAACTCAAAGTATAGCTAAGACAAAATATCACATGTCTGGTATATTTATATTCACACGCTAATAATATTCCATGTTCCTGCATTTATTCTTCTATGTCGACTACATTATGAGGTCCCTTCACTTGCTGCCGTTGAGAGAAATGTCCCATGAACAAGAAGACAATAATGTAGACAGTAGGCAATGGACCTTGAAATAATCACATTTGTTTTACCCCATCTCCTCCTCCCCTTGAAATTACTCACAATTCAATTAAACTCTTTCATAGACCATTTAATCAACTGTGTAATTCTGGTACAAGCCACATAGAAAATACTATAATATCTGTCCAGTATTACTGCCATGCAGTATACTGTTTGTCTGACACATCCTATTTTGGAAAGTAGGTCAAAAATCACTAGAGGAAGAAGCAGAAGCAGCCTTAATCATTATGTCTTTTTACATTCATCCAGACACACCAAATTTAATGGTTACAATTTTTTAGGAATATAAAATCGTCTGCACAAAACAAAATCTATGTAAAAACCTTAACCTCTGCAGACAACGCGAAAGACGCGTCAAGAAGGCACGTCTGGTGTGAACGCACCATTAGTCTTCTTTCAAAAAGCAATATATCAAATCTAATTACAATCTACTAATTACAATTTCTCATAAAAATCACAATTATGTATTTTTTAAAAACCGTGCAGCCCTACCCCAGATCTTAAAACACACAGAGATGAATCAAATATATTGGATTATAGTAAAGATAAAGCACAATTGATCCACTGCATTATAATAAATCATGCTTCAAAAAATAACATAAATTTCTTACCTGATCCCAGGGACAGACGATACCTCCAGAAAACATAAAAAGGTAGCCCATAGCAACCAGGCAGGCCCAAATGAGCAAGGAGAAGAGACGTAGAAGCTTCTTGAAGATAGACTCAATGCAGACCAGTACAAAGACAGCCAGAAAGATGGCCAGCGCTGTGGGCACAGTGATCACAAAGGCCACATGGTCCTCAATGTTCTGCAAAAATTAACAGTGAGGAACAAATCAATAAAACAGATATGTATAATACTGTAAATAAAGCACCAGTGACAAGAAAATATTGTATAGCAAACAAAATTCCAAATGCCAGTATCTAACTAACAGCAAACTCACATCTATAATGGATTGGCTCGAGCCTTTCTGAAACACATTTAGGTCTGAAAGTGGTAATAAAATTTTCAGGAGAATCTTGGAGGTGGGTGCAGAGCACATCCATTCATTTTTGCAGACATACTTCATTCCATCAGCTTTCCTGTAGCACCATGAAGAAGGATGGGAAAGATATGGATATGTTAAGCAGATGCATCATACCCCCTCACTGAAGAATATGGATGTGGAGCCTGGGATAATAACTCCTGTCATGCTGCTATTGGATAAATGGTGATTTTATTTCATCCCAAATCAAAAATAAAATTCACTTGAATATTCTCTTTTTTCCTCTTTTTCCTTCTGGGGTGACGGCTGCAATGTGTAGGTTTTACGCTGGAAGCCATATTGCATGCAACCCTCTCAATTTATTCAGCCATGGGACTGGCACAAGGAGCACGCTTGCTTGTGAGCCCTTGTGGCTGGATTATATAATGTCCCGCGAGTCCCACTACTCTCCATCACCTTCTTCAGAGCCCACTTTATGCTGGCTTTAACTTCTGCCAGCATTGAGTGCAGTGGATGCAGTGGGACAGAAGAGAGTGTGTGTATGCAGTGGCTGAGAGACCCTAGAGTTGGTCTTGCCCAGAGCAGGGATCCAAAACAGCACTGGATTTAGGTCAGCAGCAAAATGGAGGGAGACAGGAATAAAAGAGAGACAGATATGAAGAGGTGAAATATGACACAGGCCACAGCAACAGAGAGTAATAAAGGGAGAAGTCTCCAGAACAAGAACACAACAGAGAGGAAAATGTGCTCCGTTAATAAACTGAAAGAACAGAGCTTTCTACTGAAGTGCTTGTTTATTTCCAGCCAATAAAGGCACTTAGTGTTATATACAAACATAGTGATTTTACAGACCTTGTTTTGTCCTACTGGAGGGAAAGCATCTCATTGGTTAGTCCTCTAAAATACCTAAGATTGGATTCACAACCAGTGGGTCTTTAATTAAGCAACAAATGTGAATTATTTAGGCTAATTAACATAAAGGAGTTATCTAACCAATATCTAACATGCATGACAGAGTTATTACCAATGTAGACTAATCAATGTCCTGGCTTTTTCTATGTTATAGTACATCACAAGATTAGACAATTTGTCAAGTTATAACATAATATACGGATCATTTGTTTATTGCCTCATGAATTTGACATTTGAGCAAAAAAAAAACCATTTTCTATCATTTAGGGATGGCTTGTGCCTTTTGTGTTAGCCGTTGTCTTGGTGTGTGTCCGACTAATCCACTATAGCAGAGTCTCAGGACAGACAAGAGAACAGGTCTGTTAAGCTGTATTGGATGTTAGATTATTAGCTTTATTGGTTCATCTACAAATCTTTCTTCTGATGTATATAATCAAGTGCAGTGCAAAATAATTTCAAACATGTCAACAGAATAAATGAATACAGCCTTATTTTTGGATAATTTGGGGGGGATTTTGAAGCAGATAACCCTGTCAAAATAGTGATAGAGGCAAAAACAGCTCTCTCTTCTGTAGTTCAACCAAGCGTGAGATCAGACAATAACCAAGCCCCATATTGCCCCGCCTCACTTTTATCTCACCCTTCTCTTCACATTAGTGCTGCAATGAGGACCACATGCTGAGAGAGGGCGCGTGCTCGTGCTCTAGGTGCTCTAGGCTTGTGCATGTGTGTCTGTGTGTGCACTGCTGGCATGTATTGTAATTGACTCTGCCAGATTCAAGTCAGCCAGCTTGTGGACTATATGGATATACTATATAAACATGAGTTCGGTGCATACATCGGTTATTTTTATGCCAGCTTTAGTAACTTTTTGAGCCTTATGTTCATGCATATGCTTTGACATAAATCAAATATTAAAGTACATATGTCCTAAGGCTGGGCAATATGCAAATCAAATCAAAATATTCCCTCACATGACATGAATTTAGTCTATATCATGAATAATAGCCTACCAATGAATTACCAATTGTTTTGCTACAGTGCAAACCAATCTTTGGAGCTAATACCTTCATATTATTTCTACATAAACCCATAAAAATAAATGTTTTACCACTGAACATGCTGAAAAAAGAAGAAACATCTGGGAAATACCATGTAGGCAATGCCATAATATAATTTTTGTTCATATCAGCCAGCCCTTATAACCTGTATATCCAGAGATGTTTGTTGAAGTGCCTTACCAGTCCTGAAGCAAAGAACACAGTCAGTAAAGCCAGACATGCTCCCATCACTATGAGCAGCAGAAACACAATCAGAGGGTGCTGCTGGCTCATACAGTAGTAGGACTCATAAAGCCAGTCTGTGGACTTGATCCTCTTGTCCTGACCTTGCCCATTAGCATGCCTGGTCTTTTCCCCAAGCCCAGACGCCCCAGCCCTGTCCAAAAAGTACCGCTTCCTCCTTATTGCCTCCTGCCACATGGATCTTGGGGGAGAGAAGGCTGAGGTATTATTATTTGTACTTTCCACAACAGATGATGGGGAGCTATGTCCCCTTGTCCGACAGCTCTTGGGGATCCTGCCTTGAAAAGTGCTGATCTCCAGTTTGGTTTCGGGAACCTCTTCCTTCAAGTCCTTTAAGTGCAGGCAGCTGAAAGTGGGCGCGGGAGTGGAGTCGGAGTCAGTAGTGGAGACAGCGTGCTCCGGCCAGAGAGGTGACAAGAAGGCGGAGAGGGTAGAGCGCAGCATCCTTCTCCTTCTCTCCGGGCTCCTCCTGACAACATGTTGGAGAAATGAAGGGAGTGCGCAGACTGAGGGCTCTTTAGAGTGAG
>JAVQKC010094155.1:0-12298 GCA_036025475.1 Philypnodon macrostomus
ATTGCTCTCTGCCAAAGTAAGTGTGTCCAGGGTCCCATAGGGGTCATAAACATGGGGGCGCTATAGAGGCATTCTTTATTTGACCTCTGTAATGCGCCTATGTACATTAAGTATACAATTGCCCGGATCAATGTGCCAAAATTCATACGATTTCGTTTATGTTCAGCAGGATTATTGGCTCAATAAATGTGCATCAAAACATTAATTAGTGAATTACTTAATTGCCATTAATCGCAGATGTACAAAACTCAATCCAGTTCTGCATATTCATGATATGTACCTGTGTGTAACAGTTGAAAAAGATCCAGCAAAGACTTTTTGAGTTATTGCGTTCACAGTTTTGGCCCGTTATTAATTAATTACTTAATTAATATTCATCGAAGAAGTACCAAATCGATACAGTTCGGCGTCTTTATGGTATGCACCTGTGTGCAAATGTTGAAAATGATCCGGCAATTCGTTTTTGAGTTATCGCGTTCACAGCTAGAATCTGCGGACGCGGACGCGGACGCGGACGCGCACCGACGTGATTCCATAATATCGGCGACACGCTGTTTTCGCCGATATAATAACTACTTACCACAATATTAACCATGAAATATGGGCCACTGGCTAGAACCTTGATATTAGTTTTAGTAGGAATTACTATATAGGAAATACTATACATTGGTAAACATGTATTATTGGTACTTACTCATACTTTATTTGCCTTTTAAGATCACAACCTGTATATTGAAAGTAAAACTAAAACGACTGTCTGCCCCCTATAGGAGAAACGCTGCTAAGTCCGCTGGTGATGTGCGGCCCACATGGACTGAAGTTCCTGAAGCCGGTGGAGCTGCGCTTACCTCACTGTGCGTCTATGACCCCTGATGGTTGGTCTTTTGCTCTAAAATCCTCCGACTCCTCGTCGGGTACGCTGTCCTCTCTCTGTCCTTTGGGTCTGTGGGCTGATGTTGTGACCAGTGTCATTTCAGTCACCTGTTTCACATTCCCCACCTTTCTTTATTTCCCTTTTATTTCTTGGCATGCTTTGATTAAAACTGTTTATTCTCTTGATAAAATCTTGCATTATTTACCTGATTTTTTTACTCATTTTCAGTAACCATGTAAGCTGTTTACGATATAGTACAGGCATTCTGTTTATCTGAAAAGTGCTAGCAATTAGTTTCTATTAGTGTTCTTTGCTCCAGCTGCTCCATAATAAATTCACATTATTGGGTAAATACCTTTTTTAGAAGAAATCTTTGAATCCCCTTAGCTCTTGTTCATGTGACAGAAATGTGAGGTACAGGTAACATTAGCTCAGGACACGAGAGAAAACCTGTTGATCAAGGCAGAGCTGATATTGTTTACATTAATTACAGCCAGCAGCAAGAGTAATACATTAGGATCCTTTAATGCTTTCTGGACCAATTCATGATGATGAGTTATGACTGTATGTCCTAATCATTTAGACATTTTAAGCATAGCTGGATAAATGTAGGCTTTAAAATGTATGTTTAAATCCAACTGGACAAAGAGGCTAGTGCTAGTGAGTTGACTAGTGTTAATGTCAAGCCCTGTCTGTAAATATAGTGTACCAATGTGTGACTCAAATTGAGAAAGTAATAAAATATTGTCAGTTATTGTTTTAAATAAGATTAGACTTAACCATTGTTGAAAAGCATGTGTGGTATTGGCGTTCCCGTTTACGGATAGTGAATTTTTTCTTGTTGGAAACCTGAGACGTTCCCAGCAGCTAACGTTACCTTTTGTACTTGTTTTTATTTATTTTTCGCAGGTGATCCCAAAACGTGGCAGAACAAATCTCTCCCGGGAGACCCCAACTACCTGGTGGGCGCAAACTGTGTATCCGTGCTCATTGATCACTTCTGAAGAGGGCGACAGCTGGCCTGTTAATGACGAATGTGAAGGTACTGCCGGCCCTGCTCTGCGCCCTGGACTGGGGACACGAGCGGGGACAAAGGCAAAAACAAGTGCAATGAAGTACAAACTCGATACTCGCATTGTTTACTGTGCCCGAGATTTTAAAAAAGTGAAAAAAAATAAACATCATCCTACACAAGAGGGAAGAGTTGGTGGAGTCCAGCTAGGTCCTTTTTCCATACATTTTCCGGTGCTTTGAAGGCTTGCAAAAAATACAGATTATATTAAAACAAGTTATATAAACAATGGGACTGAAGACGTTTGGGAATGCATGACCAGTGCCACAGACTGAATGAACTCAATTTTGACATTTTTAACCAATTTTTTGTAAAAGTGGAGAGTTAAGAAGTGTGAGAAAATGGTGATTTTTTTGCGTACTGTAAAAAAAATATATATATATATATTATCACTCACAAATGTTGAAGTTGGTATATGCAAAACTTTAATTTGTGAGTGGTTGTTGGTCATGCGTTTCATTCACGAAGGATCTCTTATCAAGGACTGGAGAAATGCTGAGTCAGACAGAAGAATAAGAAAATGAAAATGTAGGCATCATTTAAAGATATAAATGAAGGATATAAGTATTAGTACGGGAGACGGGGATTATCTGTTTAACATTTTTGTAGCAACGTTTTACTGTAGTTTAAAAATATTACTGACTTGATTTTACTACAAACTCCTGCTGTCTAGAGATCTATGCATGTGCTGTGACTCAGGTCCAAAAACCTGCTAACTCCTACTTAACTAAGTTCAACATGAAAAAAACCATCATCCAAACACTGTCCGCAAGCAGTGATGCCTTATCCGCATTTAACTTTCACTCAAAACATTGGATCCGTTGAGTTCGAATTGATCACACAAGTCACATGTGTCTCTTTTTTGCATTTTTCTCCTAAAAAAAAACGAACGATTTTAGCACACTCAAGATTAAACCTGTCGTTGAGGCTGTTTTGACAAATAAATGGTATGCTTTCTTTTACTGCTATGCATATGAGGAAATACAAATACGCTAGAAGATGTTTAATGAAAAAATGTTGGCTGTACATAATTGCTATAGCATATGGCCTTGGTTCTCTGTAAAAAATTTTGTACATCTTTGTTATTTTGTATAAAAGAGTTAAAAAAAAATCGAGGAAAAAGCGGTTACTATATGGTGATTGTTTATATTCTGGTTATACCCCTGAGCCTTGGAACTGACATAAGCAGTAATAAGTTCGACTTTTCTACTACATACTACTGAACTTCACACGTACACAAAGACGTTAGGCATTTTTAAACAGGTTCTAAAACTTTTTATTCTTTATTTACAAACTCTAGAAAAGTGCTTGTTTCAATGATTTTAAAAGATGTTACTTGAGGAGGGTCTGCTGCTTACGACAAGTGGTCCCTCTTGTTTGTGATACTGGATGCTGTATTGTGTGCCCTGAAATGTATTTTTGTACTAATAGACAATTTATTATTATGGCACATCAGTACGACTTTTTCTTTTGATAAAACACTACGCTTCAACCAGACACTAGTTTTTATTTGACTGTGTGGCAGGCTGACATTATTTTTTATTTATTTTAACTTTTTATTTCGTTCAAGTTTTTTTTTGTTCTTGTTCCCTTTGCGACACATTTCTAAGTATACCACTGTATTAATAAATAAATTCATTTTTAAAGTAATCCCTGTTTTGGAAATTGTGTTGAGAATGAGATCTCCATATGTTTGAACATGAGTTTTTTTTGCAAGACAAAGCTAAAAGAATTCCTTTGTGGGACGATGGGATGTTGGCTGTGGCTGTTGTGTTAATCGACAGCTTGCAAAACATTCTTTCCACTCAGCTGATTCCAAATGTAGTCCATATTGCAACTATGATGGAATATTGTGCAAGCGTTCATCATTTCCTAGTGCCCAAACATGGAATCAAGGATCTTCTCTAGGGGTGCGCTTGGTTGAGTGAGCCAAATATTATTTTCCATATACACAACAATGTCTATAAGCAATATTAAATTGTGTATTCTGCAAGGATTGAACAATCACCACAACGCCCTGTCCCCATCTTGCAATGGTAAAAATATAGTGGACACCAGACCCTTATTTTTCAAAATTATAAATAATCCACAACAAAAAATCAGGGCTCCTAATGGTCTGAAAAGATCATTTCTATACTGGAGTTTGAGATGTCACCCGGGAACGAATCCAGGAGAAAGTGAAGGATCCAAAAAGCAGGCCACACCAAAAATAAAGTTATTGGATAAAAATGTATTGCTTAGTTCAGCAAATTCAGATCATAACTTTTTATACTTGCAGACTACCAACAAACCAATGCAGGAAACCTATGAGAAATTGTCACTGTTTCTATAATGATGTACCTGCCTCAGGCCCAAAGTCTCAAACCAGCTAGGCTCATAATGGGAATTAGTGTAAAAGTCAAATGAATGAAAAATAATTCTTTATTAAAAAAATTAACATTGTCTTAATTTATCATCATATGACAATATTTTGAGGTTATTGGTGTCATTTATGTTTTTTTTCCAAGATTAAAAAAAATTGCTTAAAGGCTTTTAATGCAACACATCAACATTATATTAAGTGTTATTGTTTCGGCGAGATATGGAATCACAAAATCACAAAATCACATGAATTTTGGCACAGTGATCCGGGCAATTGTATACTTCATGTACATAGGCACATTACAGAGGTCAAATAAAGAATGACTTAATAGCGCCCCCATGTTTATGACCCCTATGGGAGTCTGGGCACACTTACTTTGGCAGAGAGCAATGAAACTTGGTACAGTGATTCTCCACAGTGTACCCAACATAAATTATTATTATGACCCCACCCTACAACAAACAGGAAGTCAGCCATTTTGGATTGAAATTGGGAGGTCAGGTATATTTGACAGCCTCTAACTTGCACTTCCCACAACATAAAGCTAAACCTCGATAACATACAGAGTTCTAAAATATTACTCAAGTAAAAAAATATGATACATTAAAACTACTCTTCGAAGTACTATTGTTATTTAAGTTGCTCAAGTCAATATAACGGAGTAAAAGTACTATTTACAATCCACCTCTGTCAAAAATACATGTTGTCTTCAGAAATCTTAAAACTGGAGAAGCTCATACCTGCACTAAAGTTACACCCGTCATCAGGACCAGCAGAGAAAGCCATTGATAGAAACCTAACTTCTTTCCCAACATTGAGACAGAGAAGAGTGCTGTGGTGAGGATCTTTAACTGGTACGTGACCTGTTTAGGGACACAAAACAGTAAATGGATAGCTTAACCGAGCAAATGAAGACCCTATAAACACTAGGTTTAAAATATTGTTCTTACACGTTGAATGTATAGCGTCATTACAAAAATGCATGGAGAGTTTGGATTAGGGCTAGGTAACATGCTGATTTGATCTTATCTATGATACCAGTGAATAAAGCTTTTATAGGTTTTAATACAATTTAACTTGATTAAAAGTTGTAGTGCGTACATTTCCTAAAATAAAAAAGGTACAAAATGTAAAAAATGATCTGACCCTGTTTTATGATGTATGAGTCATAATTCTTATTTTACTTTAGTCCCACCCCTGGTCTCTAAAGCAACAGACTTTAAAGTTGCAGTACCTGATTTTGTGCAGGATAAAAAAAAACATCTATGAATAAAAGTTTGAATGATGGGAACCCATTTCCTCTTTCTCTTCTTCGCAACACTCTGTCACAATCTCACACAAACCAGGAAGTATCAGAATAATGAGCAGCAGTCTGAAGTTAGCTTTTCTTTTGTACTTTGAATAAAAAATATAATACGCTGTTCATTTAAAACATCAGCTCCCTCACTTAATAAATAAATTGTCCCTGCACTCTAAAACTAAAACTCGTATAATACATTGCATTTGGATTAAAACACAATTACATTTTACATTATACTTCTGAACAAGGTTTTTGTTTTAGAAGAGGTTTCGTCCCTCATCCAAGGGATGTATGGAAAATTAAATATCACACAGCCCTATTATGAATGCATTTGGCATAACTGGCTGATTTCCTGATTGCACAATAATGAGCGACAACAGCAATTGAAGGTAGCATATTTGTGTGTAACCTGATAGGTCGCTGCATCCAGGTTGGATAAGGCCACATAGAGCAGATTGTTCTGAATCGTGTAGATCCCGGCGGGAACGGCCAACTTTAGGGTCTCTTCCGACTTGTTCACAATCTCCTCCTTTAGCTGCTGGTTCATCGCACGCACGCTAAAATCTGCCACAGAAAGAGTGCGCTGAGTAGGGGGCTCCTAAGTTTATTATTTTGGTTTAGCAATAATCTATGTGATCGTAATAAAAAGGATATAATAGTGTTACATATCGAGGTAAAATCTGGAATAGCCTCCTCACAATGTTTAAGTCCAGGTTGAAAACAGTTCTTTTTAGCTGTACATATGACAACTAAACTAAACTAAACTTTCTTAATAATTTTTTATATATGTGTTCTAATTATATTTTTAACTTGTCTTGTAATTGTACGTTTAACTTGTCTTGTAATTGTAAGTTTAACTTGTCTTTTATTTGTACGTTTAACTTGTCTTTTAATTGTACGTTTAACTTGTCTTTTAATTGTACGTTTAACATGTCTTTTAATTGTATGTTTAACTTGTCTTGTAATTGTACGTTTAACTTGTCTTGTAATTGTACGTTTAACTTGTCTTTTAATTGTACGTTTAACTTGTCTTTTAATTGTACGTTTAACTTGTCTTTTATATCTGTAAAGCACTTTGAATTGCCCTGTGTATGAATTGTGCTATACAAATAAACCTTTGTCAACTTTGTTAATTTTGCTACCGTTTACTCTGTTTACTAATGCCTTCAAAGTCACAAACCCATTTAAGAATGAGGGTACTACTAATCTATTACCCCAAATTTACACTGAATCCATTGCGTCTCTGTTATATCTTTTAATTTACACTGCGTAGCCTACGTTGCGTCCCCAGCATGTCTTCATGCATGTCTCCAGCCAGAACCATCGAGTAGTGACTAAACAATAAACAGGAGCACTGGTCTGTTCAGCTGTAGCCTACCTCTGTGGCTGGGAGCAGCGTGTGTGGGGCAGGCACACACCGACACTCACCTGCTCTTCATGTATGCCTGTTATGATAATGCACCGATGTGAGTTTCCCGAGAACCGAACAGTAGCAAAAGCTCAAAGGCTCGAGGCAATGACCATGTTTTTTACCTGGAAAATCTTCCTGTGTTTTAATTTGCTCAGTATTTCAGTTCAACTTTTCATCTGTCAAAAATAGTCTCCATGTGGCTAGTTACCACAGAGGGCAGACGTGCTGCAGAAATGATGGAGCTATAAACTGTCACAGTGACTTTCATGAGTTCTGGATCCAGGATTTTTTTAAAGAATGGCATCAGTTAGCATCCGATTTAGAATTTCACACTATTTATATGTATATATTTACACATTAGACCAGTTCAATTCTGAGCTGCCTCGACAGAGGTCTGCACTCTCCAAATGCTTTCTAGAGCTCTTTGTGACTCTAAAATAAAATTACAATTTAAAGGTGCCTTAAAATGAATGGATCAGTTGTCTCTGTTTTTGGTCTTATTCATTCTCTATGTTGTTGTTTGTTTATTCAGCTGCTGCTGTATGCAGTCACTTGTAATACCATTTTGATTGTTTACAAAATAAAAAAACATTAACAAAAGTAAATTATAACTGTATATCAATGGGTAAACTGTATACTCTACTCACTGTTTTGCACAAAGACAATGAACAGACACGCAGTGATTTTCAGCACTTCGGCTGACACCACAGCAGATGAGGCCAGGTATGTCGGACCACTTCCTTTGTAAGTCCGAGAGCATCTCATGGTCAGCACCAAAGAGGTGGTCTGCAGAACCAGGACCCCCAGTGACATGTACTTCAGCCTGAGAGAGTGGGCCGATGACAGGACCATGGCGGGTGAGTATGCAATGGGAGGCACAGAGGGAACCTATACAAAAATAAAGGTAATAAAGAAAAGTGTTACAACTGTGTCATTTATGTTTAAATAATGTGCACTCTTTAATGTCACAATAAGAGGAAATAAAAATCAGTAAAATATAATATACTAAAATATTGCAATAATGCATAATGAGTATTATTTAGAAACACATACATAGGGTGTAATGCCTTGGTGAGGTCCACTCTCAATCTTCGGTGTTACAAGCTGTACCATCAGTCGCTGTTATAGAGTCTGACGATTGTATCAAAATCAGTAAAGTCCAGGAGGAGCTGACACAAGTCTAGTGGAGAACAGCTATTCAAAGCTTTTGAGCATATTTAAGGCCCATAAGAAAATAGTCTGCACAGCTGTGTTTTTGGGGCAGGTGGGTGATGGTACACCCCTTGAGAAACACAGACAGACAGAAGAAGGTGGCTTCTGTTGAATATTGCTTGGTCCATATGTTTTACAAGGGTTATTTCTTTACAGTGCCCTCTTTATGTCTTTGTCTGGGAGCCTGTGGGATGTCAGACATGTGGTTCAGGGCATCAGGGTCTTGACAATCTATTGAATGAAGCTTAGTTTAAATGAGATAAAATATGCGACTCAAGAGAGCTGAGTAAGAAAAAGTATACGGTTGAGTGCAGTATGTTCACAATGTGAAGCCGGATGTCTTTCAACGTTTGTAAATAAGGAAGCCTCAAGTTCAACAAACTATCAGCATTAATACCATGACTAGTAAAGCTAAAATATCACGGCTAAATACTCAGAATCTGATTCACAACACGAAAAAAATCTATTTACATAAACTATTTATGTTCAAGACAAACCTGCTGACGTCCAATCAAAACATCTGAAGGAAGAGAAATGGTGATCTGACTGTATTGGTGCCACGGGTAGTGTTTACACAGAATATTTCATAAACATTTCCCATGAATGGTAGTTTATAGTAGATGAAACAAAAACGCATATGATGAGAAAACATGAAACAGGCAGGGTACAAGGTTTACCAAATAAAGAAGCCAGAGAGAGAATTGTGTAGTATTTAAATATAAAGAATATTCAACACAAATTGCGGTCGTCCATCAAAAGTAATTCAATAAAGGATAAAATATTAAAAAGTGGTTCTACCAACCACTTACTGAAATAATCATAAACACTAGAAGCCTTTAAAATCACATGCAACCAATTGTGTTATAATGTATAAAACAAGTAACAGATACATATATTGTCAGTACCACATCTCCACTCTCCTTAAGGCTCAAAAGAACACTGTCTTCCTCTTTAAGTTCCATGATTTCAGAGTTGAAGATTCTCACAGCACCCATACAGTAAATCGTTCACACAAGACATGCATTGGGATATATAGCATTTTTACGAGCTTGTCCATGAGTCCAAAGTTCACAGAGCGGTACCAAATAACTTACTTTAATAATTGCTACTTTCAGTCTTCGCTGTAAAACAAAGATGTTAGAGGCATAGTCAAGGTCAGAAATGCAACGGGACAAACCCACAGTAGAGCCCTTATGCAGCAGAGGTCAGAGCCGTACAATCCTTCTCTTGTTTTTGCCAGCAGGTACAAGGCAAGGACACTGGTGCCTGTTGTTAGAGAGACCTAAAGTGGTTCAGTTTGCACCAAGCACTTTTTTGGATGTACACTGACTTGTCTTGAAATATGCTTTTAACAGCTATATTGGTTCCTGTAATCACTGGGTTTAACCAGTTTAGGGTGAATAAGCTATATGTAATGGATAGTCAACTCTCTTAAAACGTTGGTTGGAGCCTATTCGCCAAAAGCTGGCTCTGGGTTAGAGACCATTGCTCTGAAAAACTAGATTATTTATATTTTGGGTCAATCTGACTTTACAATATCTGGACAAACGTTAAGCCAAATGAATAATGTGATGCTGTTATGGTTTCCTTAAAAATTCAAATATGGGATGTGGGTGTCTAAGTGAACTGTACCCTATAATGAAATCAATGTATTTTCACGCATTTCTTACTAAATCAGTAAGCGAAAGCACTGAAGCCCTGGTACAAATTCTCAGGAAATGCACACAGGATGGGGGCTTAACTGAAACCTAAAAAATCTACATTAAAACATATGGATGCTACACTTAAGAACTTTGTAAGATACTTTGTGAATTGGTTTTAGCTCCACCATCATCACCACCAGACCCTGGGTGACGCGTGCGTGGTTTAGTTGGGCAAATATTTGACTCAATATTCCGGGACATGTATCCGCAAAAGGCGTGCTAAGTGATCATAGTGTAATCATATTATCAGAGCGATTAAAATGAATATGTATGTATAGGCTAACTGCAGTGCAACAACAAATTCAATTTTAAATTAGTTCAGAAACTAAGATGCAGACACTTACGGTAAAGACGTGAAGGCAACGCGTCATGAACCGCGGATAACTGTAGCCAACTTCCCGTAGTTGGTGCCTCTTTGAAAGACGTTCAGTAGTTTTGATATTAAGTTACCAAGCTATGTCTGTCACTCCTAGTTTTACTGTGTGTAAAGGCACACTGTCAACTACTTGAGTACCTACTTGGTTTTACCTTCATGTGCGCACACTGTCCAGATGTTGGGTGACATCTGCTGGACGACATGGAGCACACCTGGACAGAGCAGCAGCCTCGAGATATATGTTGGGTGATGTTAGACAGGGTTTGCCATTGGTGTTGACTTATAGACGTATATCTCTATGGGCAAGACGCGAGTTCCCCAAACTATGTGGTCACTTAAAAACACAGTGTCGTGTCAAAGATTCACTTAATCACAATCTGCTTTATTTAATATAATTTAATTAGAGAAAAGTTGACTCGAGTTGATTTTAAAAGAACTAAATGAATGAATGGAACTCAGTCAATAGGTGGCGCTGTAGCTAAAACGCAATGAATCTCCAGTCACGTGGCCCTGCTTTTCCAAGAGCGCTTCCTGTTTCTTGCGTTCTGTTAAACACATGTGAAAACATTAGGTACGCTCTCAAATATTGAAAATGGTTCGTAAATTAAAATATCACGAGCAGAAGCTGCTGAAGAAGGTAGACTTCATCAACTGGGAGGTGGACAACAACCTCCACGAAGTCAAAGTACTGCGAAAATACCACATCGAGAAGAGAGAGGACTACATGAAGTGAGACATTGTATTGAAGCATTTGATATTGTGTGTGTTTGTCAAGACAGAGGTAAGGGGCTCCTCGTCATCGAGCATGAACTAAAAGGGAACATGGTATAAGGTCCGCATTTAATCAGTCGTCATCACATACTAAATTCCAGATATCACTAAACAACTAAGATAAGTATATATTCTATTCAAATGATAATTACTGACACTTTTACTGTCATTTTAAACATTTGCTGGATAAAAATAAAGTCAACAAAATATAGACATGCCTCAAAGGGTGGTGGTGGTGGTGGTGGTGGTGTGGTGGGGTGGGGTGGGGTCGGGTCCAGGCTAATAGGTCCAGGTCCCAAATTCGGAGGTAAGAGATCTCGCTCTGCCAGTAGCTATTACTGCATAAAAGGAAAGCAGTGCTCTTATCTGGGAATGTACAAATGCAAATTGGCAAATGTAAATGTGAAAGTGGATTGGACGTTTTCTAGGGGAACAGTAGTCTACCGCCTCAACTGACAAACAATTTGAGGAAACACTGCTTATTATATTCACATGTGGCATATTAAAACTGCATTACATTAAATATAGTCGTTTTTTTATGTATTTATTTTATTTTATCAGGTACAACAAAATGAGTCGAAACATCAGAGATCTAGCACAGAAAATCCGTGACCTGGATGAGAAAGATGGTTTCCGAGCTCAGTGCACACACCGGCTGCTGGAGAAACTGTGAGTTTATATTAAATGTGTCTAGACTTTGTGATGCTGGCTTTATGTTTACTTTAGGTACAGCATTGCTTTATCACTTATTAATTCTGAATGTTAACTTTAGGTACAGCATTGCTTTATCACTTATTAATTCTGAATGTTTACTTTAGGTACAGCATTGCTTTATCACTTATTAATTCTGAATGTTAACTTTAGGTACAGCATTGGTTTATCACTTATTAATTCTGAATGTTAACTTTAGGTACAGCATTGGTTTATCACTTATTAATTCTGAATGTTAACTTTAGGTACAGCATTGCTTTATCACTTACTAATTCTGAATGTTAACTTTAGGTACAGCATTGCTTTATCACTTACTAACTCTGGATGTTAACTTTAGGTACAGCATTGCCTTATCACTTATTAATTCTGAATGTTAACTTTAGGTACAGCATTGGTTTATCACTTACTAATTCTGAATGTTTACTTTAGGTACAGCATTGCTTTATCACTTATTAATTCTGAATGTTAACTTTAGGTACAGCATTGGTTTATCACTTATTAATTCT
>JAVQKC010094160.1:0-25272 GCA_036025475.1 Philypnodon macrostomus
GTATATTTGACAGCCTCTAACGTGCACATACTTTGCCCGATTAGGCTCTAACCTGAAATACCTAATTACCCCCCGGCCCTGAACACATCTGACCAATATGATGGTAGTTACCTCTATAGCGCCCCCTATAGACTGCAAGAAGAATGTAGTTTTAGGGAATTTTCCAAATTTGGCAAAAACATTCTTCACAAACATCCAGACAAATCAAAAAAGTCAAATAGACCCTTCCCATGTTTTTCATGGTTTGGGGGCGAGGCCTCTTAATTGCTTGTTAACAATATAAAAACCTTTAGAAATCACACAATGTCTTATTAAGGGTCCCGTTGGGGCAGACGTATGGGGCAGACATATGGGGCGATATACACCTTGCTGTCGGGGACGACAGCACAGGCCTAGTTCACACATACAAACACCTCACTAGTGAACACTAGTGTGCCTTGAGTGACTCTCAGGTGTGCCTTGAAATCTTATCAAATTTTACTTTATTATTTCATACTAAATTTTCCATTGTCAAGTATCTGAGACTACATTATGGTGACAGGCAGGGTAAATTAATACTAGTGTGTATAGTCATTATAAATACTGAATTACAGGGCCCTAATATTTTAGGTGGAAGTGTGCCGTGAGAGCATTCTCGACTAAATACTGTACATAGCTCTAAAAAAAAACAACAACAAAAAAACCACTGACGAAACCTAACAATACTTTTGATTGCAACGGTTTGGTTGAAAAACAAATCTAAGAATCATTAATATAATTTCATTATATTAACCAGGGTTAAAAACACATCCTACAACAACAAAAAAAACACTCCAGCCGGTTGAACTAACCCGATCCAGACGTGTTTTGCTGAGCACACTATATATATGCAGCCAGAGTGACACTGACGGCACAAGTCATGCGCCTCCACATTACTATACAGTGTTGATACTAGAACAATCTGGAAATGTTTGAAAAACAGGCATTGATGGAGCTACTGCATTTATATAATATCACAGATTAATGTGGTTGCTTCCAGTGCACTTGTTAAAATCAGACTCGCTTGTATGCTTAGATTTAAACGGAGTTTGAAAGACTAGTTAGCATGGGCTAACTAGCTTGTGTGGTATCTTGTTTGCTAATGTTGCTAGCATAAACAGCTAATAGCCCATGCTTTTTCATCCTGTAGGACGTCAAGACCAAATATGTTTCAGTCGTTATTAAAAAGGCAGCTTGGTGACTGGCGCAGGCCTGTTCAGTGGTTGCTAAAAATATCTCGTCTCCTCCAAGTGTTGATTTCTCCACAGGCCCGCGATAGTTTTAGTCCTGTGCAGCTACCTTCCATAGGCGTGCCCAGCGTTTCAATCGTTATAGGGCAGCAGCAGCCTGTATAACTACTCATACACTGCTCTTAGTGCTCACATGTCAGTCTACAGAAACATTGGTTATTTCTTCACATGTTTCCATTCACTGTTCATTGGGAGATTTCATAAAAAAGAAGTAAGTACAACTTACCTCTGACCAAAGCCGAGGCCGGCCGCACGACTGTCTGCTGCTGATGCCCCGAGAACAGAGGGCACGCGCTCAAACCTGTAATGGCGCGGGGAATTCTGGGAGTGTAGTTTTTAGAGTGTGTCAGTCAGTTAATGATGAAGTACACACATTATATTGCACACAAACAAATACTTCATATTTCTCATTTATTAAAAACATTAACTGCTGATGTGTAGAAGAAGTGTCTTATTGTAGACAGATAGGTGTAAAATACAGTATATATAATGACATTACGCACACATTCACAGGGACTCTACTCTACTAGTTCTAGTATTTACCCTGCATATCAACATATTCTAAGATATTCGACAATGGCAAGTTTAAATTAAAATTGTATTTTGGGAAACAATAAAAAGGCACACTAGTTGAAAACCAAGGGTATAATATGTCTTTACATATTGCTAGAGTCCATAAGTTTGATTTGTTACTAAAACATTTTACATATTATATAACATCCAGTGGCATTAAACACTGCAGTATATTTTTTATTTATGAGTTTGGACTAAACCTGCTTCTTGTAACAATGTCACAAAACACAACACATTACGTCTTTCTAATGTGATTATCACCTAATCATGTCAAAGTGTGTCTGCAAGTGTTTATCAGTTTTGCTACTTTATCAATAACACCATTTCATTAATCTCTTTCTCCAGACACTGTGATGCATAAGACTTTCTTGTGGGCTAACTATCTTTAGGCCAACACATTTGTGTTGTAGTAAGTAGCCTTTAAAACACTGTGATCACAAACTTTAAAGGCAAAAGTAAATCAAAGACTGGTCACATCAATAATGTGAATGGTAGAAATGTTTATTTCACAAGAAATTGTGGCTTGTTTGGTTACTCTTTGATAAACAATTGTTCTTTGTCATATTTGCCATAATTTGAGGTGCTTGTATCAGTATATTGCGATTGCTGAAAACCTGCATGTAATGTTCCCACACCAGATTCTTCAGGCTGTTAAAAAAAGTGCAGTATAATAATGAATTTTAGTCAAATAATGTATTTATGTTTGTAGTAGAATGTGTAAAATAAAAAAAAATCGGGTAACATTTGGTACATACCGCGGTGTAAAGTTTGACTAACGGAATGCAGTCGTGGTATCTGACTCGCCTTGAGCAGAGTTCACAAGTTTGTCTATATCTTCATCTGACTTTAGAGAGGGGGATGTATTTGGGGCTTCATTTGTTGATATTTGCATGTGCACTTTGCTGGTGTGGTTTTGGTTCTCTGTCTGCAACACTGTTTCCACCTGCAATACAATGCAATTCATGGGTATACAAAACACTTTTACTACTAATCTTAAGTATTAAACACTCTAATGTAAAAAATAAAATGTGTATGTACCTGTCCAGTGACATGGGGTGTTTCCATTTGCAGACTGTCTTTCTTATAGATTTCCAACAGGGAGTCAAACTCTATCTTCATCAAATCAAAGTCACCCTGCAGTGTCTTCAGCTGATCAGAAACACATATATAAACATATATTTAGCATAAATATAAACATCTGTTTTAGGTATTTATCTTATATACCTGCCGAACTGTCTGATTATGCTCTTGTTCTAGGGCATCCCAGTCGCGTCGAGGCACCACATCCCAATAGTCTGCTTTTATTCTGGTGAGCTCCTCTTGGGCTTTAGTCAGATCTTGTCGACAAACCTTCAGAGCAAGCCGGAGCTCCACTGAATCTGTAGTCTCACCTGAAACATACAATTTTATTTTTAGTTGATTATTGACTTGCTGATGATTTTCTGATGCTTGATTAAAAAAAACTTGAAACCATAGAAATCTACAAACAATACCTGAATATTTATTTTCAGAATGCTCATCTTTAAAAGAACATTTCGTAAGGTCATTTAGTTGCCATATTAACAATTTACGAGCATCACATTCATCACGATATTGCAGATACAAGTTAGAGAGTTCAGACTGCAAACGGTCTACCTGAGAACACAGAAGTAAACAGAAAGTCATCTAACTGTCAGTGTTTATATATTCATATTGGGTATTATTATTTGTTTTACTAATAAAATAACTACCACTGCTTGTGTGTTTGTTTCTTTTAATGTTTGAGCTTTGATCTTGTCTTGTAGTTTTTCATTCTCTTTCTTCAGGGTTCCAATCTCAGCCTGCTCCTCCCCCCAGCGAGCCTGAATCTTCCTATTACACTCTTCGGTTACATGCCTTAAATGAGCTCTTAGAGATTCAATTTCTAGTATTTGATCGTCTTGATAGGCTGAAATCCACAAACCATAAGATTTGTTTAGCATTAGTACTTATATATACAACAGATACAACATAAATACATTGAAATACTACTTAAAAGTGAAAATGGCAGGTAATATATTTGATACTGGGCACACTGACCAAGAGCGTTTTCATATTCCCTTTTGATGGCAGAAAGAAGAGGTTGGTAGGTTTTAAACTCTTTTATGAAAAAAGAAAAGATATCTCTGTACACCTGTGACCATAGTCAAAATGTACAATTATTAGTAGATCATCAAGATTAAGGCAAAATATAAATAATACTGCATACATTTTATACTGAATGCATAGTTACAGATTCATACCTGTAGTTTTAGTTCTTTGTATTTCTGCTCATTGGGGTTGAGGGCATGCAGTTCTCTGCCAAGATAGTTTTCTAAGTACACAAGAGTAGGGGGCTTCCACTGAGTACCAGAATGTACACTGTTACATTTGGACAGCTGAAAAAAATAAAGATCAGTCTTATTTATAGATTTATGAGATTTCCAAAATATTCAATACAAATTGGTGGGCTTTACTTACTATTTTCGGTTTGGTTGCCTGCTTAGCTGCAGGAGCAGTTACTTCGACTTCACTTTCTTGTGTCATTGGGTCATTCCCATGGCCTTCCCTAGCTCTAAAATAAAAAAAAAGGTAAGTTCAGTGTCGGGTTTACAGCAATGAGTTAACCATTTCAATTATAACATTTAACAATGAAACACCTGTATTTCTCTGATGGGCGTAAAGGAGGGAGCCTTGTGACTCTGTGTATCGACATTTTAGAGGCATTGGCTAATGTTTTAGTTTTAAATTAGTTAACACTTTGGACTTGTGCGCAACACGTAAAAACATAAACAGCAAGAGAAGAGCAGCGTTCCCATGGTAACATTAGAAGCGCAACAAGGCCCTCATAGCAGGCCGCAGCGCGCCTGAACAAATTGTAATGATCCACAAAAAAAAAAAAAAAAAAAAGAAACACCTACATAACACCATGAGGTTCAATTATTTATGTCATATAAGTACACTATACTGCAAATTATTATTTTTGGTGTTCTCTAAACTCAATATACCCATACTACACAGTATGTACTGAAAGTTACACAGTAACAAATACCAAAATCGTTTATAACTAAATGTATTATCAAACAACCTAAATAAACAAAAACGATCAATCATAATCCTTTCTAAAACTACAAGTATTACCAAACACTAAACAAGTGAGAGGCTGGACTACAGTACCCAAACGGCACTGTTCCAGCCTACAGTACATTCTGCTGCTTATCCGGGGATGTCACACCGCTGCTATTTTCTCCCCACAGTCCCTCTCACTCTCAGCCTACAGCACCAGCGGACAAGTACAGGGCTTTGGATAGCAAGAAACGCACAAATATATACCCAACAGAAGCCAATAATGGCAGAGCTTGGAGCGGGGAGCCTGCCTTTAGTGGATCCTGTTTTTAATTACCAAGAGCACGAACTGAACGACCGACTGAAACGGCTCTACCCGGCTGTTAACGAGGAAGAGACCCCTCTACCTCGATCCTGGAGCCCCAAGGATAAATACAGCTACATTGGACTGTCACAGAACAACCTGCGGGTCCATTACAAAGGTTAGAGCTGGTTGTACCCTCGTGGCGTTAAAGAAGTTGTGACAGAGGTTAACCCTGAGTTGTTGCAGTGGGGTCTCTCACACACACACTGACGATGCGATTATGTTGGCTGTGTATGTGTGTGTAGTCCTGGTAAATCTAGTCTGAGCTGCCTCTCCTGTCCTATAACCTGGCATTGTTTCTCAAATGAGCACAGGAATGTCCAAACGGGCGACAGTGAACTCGTTAACCCGAACACACTGATTTTTATATACACTAAACTGACATCAATGTTCAGTTACGAGTCTTTTCCTTTGTTTGTCTGACATTTTTGGGCTTAATTGTTTTGCTGTAAAGTAACCGTGCATCTGGCATTGTCTGTAGTCTTACTGGAAGACTGCATTGTCAACATTTTGAACGCATTGACATTGACTAGTGGATGAACTATGGGTGTTTAACAAACAAACGGTTTGCTACCAAGAGCCAACCTTCTAGGCAAATACAGTAGTTAGCTCACGAGCTAACAAGCTAACGTTAGCTAACCTGGCTATACGTTGTGGTTGCAGTAAAAACAACAGGATAAGCCGTGTCTCGGTGAAAAAGCAGTAATGCCAACTTGTTGTTGATCTTTAACCATGTATAGTATTGAAATTCAGCTACAAGTCCCCAGTTTGCGATGATAGGCATCGACATGTACTAAATGATAATAAACACTTTATTGCATCTCAGTGGCAATGTACTGGAGGTGTAATGAAGGATTAGTAAATATTTTTCTTCCTGGGATGAGTAGAGAGAGCAGCCAGGCCAGCTCCACCTCCGTATGTACCCTAAACTCTACACAACATGACCAATGTCCAGCAGGCAGCCAGCTCTTTCAACAGCTGCTGTGATGGAGACGGCCTATGCGCATTTCATTAGGCCAAATGGTCTCATCTTGTCAGAAATCAGTAGCATTTGTTAAAAGCATGTTTCATCTGTAAAGGCCACTAGTTAGTCGTTGCAAACAAATGGGCCTTGTAGGCCCGTCTGTTGGATTGTTTAAAATTCCCAAACGAAAACAATGTAGCATCTGTGTGATATCCCTCTGTCAAAGCTTCTTTTTCTTCAGGCGACCTGTTAGGTCAGCTCAGAGTAGCCTGCTTTACTACATCTCTTCGAAAGAGCGCTTTGAGGCCCATGGCTGTTTACATCAGAGTGAAACACGCAGAGGATGAGGACACAAAAGGGCCCATACGCCTTGACGCATATAGAAGTGTCCTGCTGTTTGCGTCCGACAGAGCAGGCCCTATTACCTTTTTACATTCAACTCTGAAATGTGTCAGTTTAACTCTTATTTGTAAACTCTATGGTTTACCTATATCATTCTTCCCGTATATTTAGACACATCAAGGGGGTCCTGTGCCTATTAATAGCTTAGGTTGTTGTGTTTTGCACTTACATATAAATTGTATCATAGCCATGCCATTGATATAACATATTTATATCAGTATATGGTGAATGATCACGAGGCCCAGTGGGGTTTGTGTGTGACACTGCACAATTATTCAGGGTTGTCATATAAATAGGTCTATTCTGTATTTGATAACTTTTATCCCCTGGTAGCTGCTGCTCTCTTCTCTCACCCTTGTGGTTTGGATGCTATTTTGACCATTGTTCCAATTTTACCTTTCAAGGCCAGTGTTTTTCAAGGCCAGGCATTTTAGACCTACACTGTATCTACAAATATGGTGATGATTACTGGTGTACAAGATACACTCTCAATATGTTTTCCTAACCATTACTTAATTACATTTTAGTGTAAAATAACTATTTGAATAAACATGCTGTGGGCACTCCTCTGGTTATTGTTTTATCACTTATTGTCTTCTGAACTGATGTTTTATTCAGCCTATTGATAATAGTTGTAGTGTTTTTTTTCTATTCAGCCAAAGAGACCTCTGAACCTTGACCCATGGTGCATAGGATTGATGTCAACAGCTGACATGTTCTATAGTTCCAAAGGTTTCTCATTGTTACAACTTATGACATTTAAAGCATAATTTCATACACACTATGTACATATGGGTCAAGTCGACACCATTGTCGACCACCTCCATTTTGTTGTAGTGTGTCAGGGACAACATTTTTTTTGCCAAATTAACCTTATATACCAAACAATAATATGTAATCTAATTTTAATGTGGGAGTGGTCTGGTGGAGTAGGTAATACACTACATCGCCTGTCCTTGTATGTAGTTGTAAAGAGACCTGCTGCCCTACTGAAGACTTGTTTCATGAGGAGTTGCTAAAATTAGACGACATATACACTCACCACTGCAGCAGACAATTACACACGAGCATCACACGTGTACTGAGAGGTGTGCTATAGTTAAATAAACACTTCTTTTGAGTAACTTTGGTCTCAGATCTGGAATAGTGTGTGTCATCATAAACAATGCTCCAAAATAGACTCTTTCAAAGTCTGCAAACAGAATGTTCTAAATTTTGGAATGGAGGCAAGACCATAATACATTTTCAATGGAGAAATTAGCATTAGCCACATAATTTTGCTAAATATAAGAAATCGAGGTGTTTTGGGCAAATGAAAACCACTCTGGTTAGGGAACATTAGTGATTGTATCTTACATTGCATGCTTATTTAATTAAAACATTAGGATACAGTTAGCATTTTGGTTGGGGGCAAAATTCTTGTCCTTAGAGAAATGTGGATGACCACAATAGTATTTTCATTGTATGCTCAGAATTATTCTAACCCTCACCACAAATTGTACCTTTTTAAGTAGTTAATTCACTTTTGCCTCCAGTCGCCTCCATTTCAGAATTTTGAACATTCCATATAACAAACATTTTAAAAGGCCTTTACAGAATGTATTACTATTTCAGGTAACACCATCTTCTACCTTTTTGTTAGAATTAGGTGTTATGTCAACCATTATTTTTGTGAAGTCTGGAGAAACTCATGTGACGACCATGATTGGTTCTCAGGCTAAACACTGACCACTGTCATAAAAGTCAAATATAATATATGCAACATAATACAAAATAGTCAAATCAACCCTCTCATTACCACAATATTTAGGCATTTAAAACCAGCCTTTAGGTTGGTGAACCACTGCTGTAATGTTCGAGGGACATTTAAGTTATCAAGCAAGTGTAAATATGGTTGTATTTCTTGATAATGGACTCATGGTGGTCTTTCCATTGTTAAGGGTTTGCAAGAATGGAGAACATAACACACACTTAACACACATAACTGCATGTTTGTGGCAATTTGTTTGGTGCCTAACATGAGCCTTTTATGTCCTGTATGTGTCCAGATGGCTGCACATTAATGGTCAAAGCCCTCTCTATTCCTCCCTCACACACACACTAACAGGAGCTAAGGTGTCTGCTAACAGCCAGCTGCTACGTTTAAGGTTACAGACCATCTTCATTGCATACATGCACACACAAACGCTGCACTCTGTAACTTTCTATACATGCAGACAGACAGGTGAACCCTCGGCAAGTCAATCCTATGATTACATGTAACAGACTGAGATGCACATGCATAGTGTCAAATCCAGATAGAGGTTATACAACAACGCTCTGCTGAACACACTCTCCCCCTCTCTTCCATGACCCCAGGGATTGCATAAGCAGCCATCTGAATCTAAAATGACAGGCTGTAATGATTGTTATGTTTCTGTCTAATTGGTCCAGACACAAGTTTGCACACAGTCAACCATAAATGTGACAAAGGTTGTAGAGTTTGAAGTGAACCTGAATATTGTTATGTTTTTAATCATCATCAAGTACAAAAGCAAATAGTACGGGGATGAGAGTTTCCAACCTCGGCTTACTTAACGTAAAGCAGTAATGGTAGGTCTAAAGGTAGATGCCTGTTGTTGGACAAACAAAGGAAATGTGATTGGCCACTTGAAATTTCTGGTTGTAATCTGAAAATACAAGTATCTTCAAATGCAGATAAGGACACTTTCATCATCATTTACAAAGATTTACCTCTAAAAGCTGGTCATGGCAAGGTTCAATTTATTGTAGTTTATTTTCAAAATGTATTTTGCAAAAAACACATAAAGTGATTTGAAATACATTTGCATCCCACATTCAGACTTGCGGGAAGCCACAGCTTTAGATAATTGAAGCTTTTTTGAAAGAGAGAGAAAAACCACTCGCACATAAGTGCTAAAACATATTTATCATGGTACACAGGTTACTGCACAATAGAAGGGGCAACCTATTTCTTCAAGAATTTTAGGAGGCCCTTACCTTGTGTTAGAATAAAATTGAGTGCTAATCAGAGTTGAAAGTGATTGTCTCAATGTTGCAAGTTTATATTTGTTTGTTTTTTTAGTTTGCCATGTACCCACATTTATCAGCTGTTGTCCAACTCTTTGCTTGGTCAAACCATGTTGACACTTGACATTCATGTAAGTTGTCAGTCATTAACACTGATTGTGTTGTTGCAGGCCACGGGAAGAACCACAAGGATGCAGCATCAGTGCGTGCCACGCACCCTATCCCGGCCGCCTGTGGGATTTACTACTTTGAAGTCAAGATTGTCAGCAAAGGTCGCGATGGGTAAGTAGAAACACTGCTGCCAGCTTCAGTGAATGTTTTCTGTCTTCATGTTCACTGTATCCTGGCCTAAAAGTCAGGCTCACTGCCTCACTCTGGCTGTTTTGGGATAAAATTACATATTCTGTATGAATTATATACATTTCTGATGCCCTTACATTGCCCATTAGCAGAGGTAACTAATTGGCTGCCATGATGTCAATTTGCATAGTGACCACTCAGTGGTACTGCAGCTGTTAGGCCACCTACAGCTTCCATAATGGTCGGATTTAGTCTTAGTTTCAAATCATTTACTTTTCCTTGTTAAAAATCCCCAAATCGTCCAAAAAAATAATTGTTAATATTTGTGGCATCACTGATCTTTCCCACCTCACTCATTGGTAAGAACTGACCACACTGTTCATGTAACAATTGTTTGAGTCTGGAGGGCCGTAGTGCGCCTGTTCTATGGACTGCATAACGCAGAAATAATGCAGAAGAAAAAAAGAAGCCATCATGTACCAATGAGCAAAATATATAGAAATCAATGGCGGCCATTTTGCTACTCATTATCCTGGTCTTATACATCCATGCAAAAAGTTTTGCAAGTGTATCTCTAGTAGCAAGTAGCATAAATAGATCACTGTCTTAAACAAGGTTATTGGCCCGATGGCATCTTTAATATTTCAAAGCACAAAGGTGTGACAGAACAAAATTTTTTCATCTACTGCTTAAAAACAAATTAATTAATCACGGTTAGCTAGAAAAAGGCAGCAAATACATGTCCTTTGACCTGTTGTCTGGAGGTCAAACTGGAAATTTAGTTCTATTCACTAAAAGTCTTTAGATGTGTAGTTCCGGTTGGGCAGCTTACTGTGAAGAGTACAAGGCTGTGGGGTATAATGCAAATGCGGGAGTGTCTTCATAACGAGCACAGCTGGAAAAGAAACACGCAACAATTTTAACTGGTGTTCATGCGATAGAAATGAAGCCACTTTAACATGCAGCAATAGAAGGGAACAAATCCACCATGATAATCCATTGTGGGCAACCAATAACCACATAAAGTCTTTTTTGTGGTTTACTTAAGAGACAGACATGGCTCATATTATATTTTGTCTTTATTGGCATTGGTGGTATAGCATGTAAAAGGGTAAATACATTTCTTGTCTGTCGAAACATTTTGAATATTATGTTCCACCTACAAAGCTGGTCTTTCACACGGTGTGGTCTTCTGATGCTTCTTTTTAGGGAAATCAGATGGAAAATAACTGTAACTGTAATAAATACTGAATTAGTGTTGATGAGAAGTTATTCCAATATTGTTATATAAGTAAATAAACAAACATTACCTAGGTACACATTAGAAAGTGACAATACTTATGCTGTTGTCTTGTCAGTAGTTGGTTCTGGCTGCTTCGTACTTATCCACGCCCCTAACCTGTACTTTAGATGAAAACAAGTACACCCTGTTTCAGCCTGGAATATTGTAGTGTACTGTCCTTGTACTTGTAAAGACCATTGGTTTTGATTAAAACTGCTGCTTCTATTATTGGTGTCATCAACAAGCAGGTACCCCATACAAACTACTAATTCATATTCTCAATAAAGTAATTAAGTTGATAAGATTGTAGTTATTACAGAGACAGACAGAAATAGGTTTTTGTGTCCCTAAATGAAAAGGATGCAGGCCATTCACTGACGTACGCTGATGTCATGGTTGACCTCTAAGCTCCCTGTTTGATGAAGGAGAGTTACCATGCGCAATTATTCTCACGAACATTAAATATATGACTAACTAATGCTAATGTGTGTTTTTGGCACGTTTCCAGGTACATGGGGATTGGTCTGTCTGCACAAGGAGTCAACATGAACAGACTACCTGGTGAGTAACATCTAATACAAAACATGTGACTGGTAGATAAGCATTTGTATAGAGTGCCTGATATTGAAATCGGACAGAATTTGTCAAGAAAGCTGTGAGTGAGACGGGGTAATGTAAGGATACCCAAGATCAACCTAAACACTATGTATAGCAGGCATGTCAATTACAGCATGTCATCATGTCATCATGTCAATGGTCAGCTGTAACACTCTCCGGGTCCAAGCCAAACAACCTGACACTTCGAAGTCAGATTGAATTAAAGCGGACCAAAACAACACTTTGCTTCTTTGTATGATTTACTTTTTATTTGATATATACTTACTATAGCAATTCAGTCAAATTCCAGTCAATCAAAATCCTGAATTGACATTTTCAAAGAACAGAATAAGACATTGGATACACAGGGACGGAGCCAGCCACTGGAAACGGTATACCTTAAAATATATATATATACATATATACAGCATGTGTGTGCTGCTTACTGACTTTTCATCGGTTAGACTGTGACATGCGGTTCCTACATGATCCAAAACACACCTGTGGTATTACAGAACAGTATCGAGGAGTTTTGCAGTTATTTACAATATATTCCCTCTGTATTACCGTCCTAATGAGAGGTGGCTATACATTTCAAAGCAAAGTAGCAGCAGAGTGTAGAGAGGTGTGCACTGCTCTGTGTCTAATTTATTATGTACGTTATCCATGTGCAGAGCTTTATGTCTTTTACTTTTTAACATTGTAATACCCTTATTACTGAATCTAGCGTAAACTGCAGTGGTGCAGTTATTTGTTAGTGCTGTTTATTCAATTAAATCAGTTTATTAAGCTCTGAATGCAAAGAGAGTAACCAGCTCATGAAGACAAAGGGCCTTGTAACTTTATAATGTTATTTTATAATTGTTTACAAGTTTGTGAAGTGATGACAGCGAAGCAGCTCAAGTGTATGTCTATGATTCACTGAGTATACTAAAGAAAGGCCTCTTTTGGTTGGGTTTTAAATATAGGCAATCTATGTTTAGTCCAGTTTTAGTCCTTTTGTATATGGACCCCTCTGGCAAAGCCTTACTCACCTATTTGCCACCCCCTTGTATAAAAGTCTAACTCTGCCACTGGATAGACATCAATTTTTTGCTCTGTTGTCTAAAGCATTGTGCAATGAGCAAAGCAGGCCACGTTCTTTTCTATGGAGAAATTAGCATTAGCCCAAAATATTTCAACATAAGCATAATCAAGTGACAACCCATCAACTATGTGTATAATGTCAGAGCCAGGTTAGGAATTAGCATGGAAAGGGTATAAGCAGTGAAATATGAACTTCTTTACAGTACATGTACTGTAAAGAAGTTCAACAGCTTTGCCCACTGTTTGCCCACAACACTAAGTCCTCAATTAAGTGGTTATGAGGGCTGACCAAAACACTGACACAGAACCCCTCTAATTATATCGGCGAAACGATGATATTCCACAGATCGTACGTGTGAACGCAATAACTCAAAAACAAATTGATGAACTGGATTGATTTTGGTAGTTCTACGATGATTATTAATCAAGTAATTAATTAATTATTGGCCTAAACTGTGAACGCAATAACTCAAAAAGTCTTTGCCGGATCTTTTTAAACTTTTTTAGTCATGAAGACACTGAACTGGATTGAGTTTGGTACTTCTACGATTAATGACAATTAAATAATTAACTAATTAATGCCCTGAAGAACTTTTATTGAGCCAGTCTTCCTTGCTGAAAATTAACAAAAATGCATGAATTTTGGCACAGTGAATCAGGCTAGTGTATATTTAATGTACATAGGCACATTACAGAGGTCAAATAAAGAATGCCTCAAAAGCGCCCCCATGTTTATAAGCCCTATGGGACTCTGGACACACTTTGGCAGAGAGCAATGAAAACTTGGTGTGACAGTGATACTGTCGGGGACAACAAAGTGGGCCTAGTTATCTATTGACTTAAAGGTGAGTCTCTAACCCATTGGCTCACATTACAATCAGGCATTGAGTCTATTTGGTGGATGTACTTCTAGTCTTTACAAAACATACACTCTTCTTTTTTATTCAGCAGTGTTACCTCACTGTGCTTCATTGTTGTCTTCATTTGTGCAAGAGATATTTTTAGCACAGGAGCTTTGGGACAGTTGGTTAGGCACTGTAGATTAAAGGCATTGTAAAAGTGTCAAAAAATGAATTTGTGCAGTTGTTAGTGTGTATATGGAAGCTGGCGAGGTGCCAATGTTTCTGAGATTTGTGGAAATAAATCTCCCAGGATGAAGATGTGAGATGTTGATGTAGTATTTTGGGTGTGTTTTTGGATAGAGTGAGGCAGCTGTGGAGAGAACATGTTGGGGCATGTAGCTGTCATATGGATCAGCGGCACATGATGGTAACTCTGACCTCAGACTAATCCCACAGATTGCCCAAACCGCACTTTGCATAGAAATTATTTTTGGACCGTAAGACTTGGATTATGTAATCACTATAAATTCAAATCAACTATTATTATTATAGAAGATTTAGTGAGGCTGTGTTGTCTAAATAACAGATTAACAAAACAAAGGCAATATCCTGTGTGAAAATCCTGCTTTCCTTGTAGGTTTAACCTCTACAAACATGTTCTGAAAGGCAGGTGATTTTTGTGGATGTTCAACAGTTAATATTTTAGTCTTCTTTCAAGTGTTCAAGGAAATTTTCTGTGAACTGGATCTTGGTTTCAAAAAACCGCAGATTATAACACAATTAGATTTTTTTTTTTTCATAACTGTGCAGCCCTAATGGCCAATATTGTGCACAGATAATTTGTTGTGAATGTAACATGTTTAAGTGATCTCCCTAGTTGCCATTTTTGTGTGTGGGGTTGTGGGTGACTGGATCCCTACCTAGCAACTACGAGCCCTAGACAGGGATCACCCTTCAGTCAAACTGTATTTATAAAGTGCTTTTCATACATTTAAAATGCAAAAACTATGCCTCTTCATCCCTCCCCCCATACACCCTACACGCTACACCCCATGACACCAACACTACACACCCTCCACAATATCATTTCATTTATTTAACACATTAACCAGGTCTGACTCAGTTAAAACTGTTTTTCTAGCAGAGTAAAAGAGTGCGGTATCGTCTGCGTACATGGCCAGTTGCAGGGCTGTCACAGAGACAGACATACAATTCAAATGGGCATTTATCACACACATTTGTAAGGTCGGAGAAGCCCAGGTACCCTGAAATAAACCACAGTAACTACATTATACATATTACTTAGAACCCCATCCTTGTTTCACAAAAAGTCAGTTCTGAAATCAAAGTAATTACTGGTACATGTGTGCACGTGTTCAACTACAGATGACTAGTTTATTGGTTTACTGATTTAGGTCTATTTCAGTCCTTTCATGATATTATTTTGGAAAGCCTCAGTGTTGTGAGGCGGCACTTGGTGTGAAATGTTTGAGAAGCACTGGAATAATAGCCTGTATATGGGTCTTTGGAAACTCAATGCACACACAAACACACAGTGACACAAATGGCTCAGCGATGACCTCAGTTGAAGTGATGCAGTCATACAGTGTCCCAGAGCCGGACTAAAGCCCCTCGGTCTTTCCCACACAATCAGACCACTCCTCTGGCCTGGTCACACTCCACACAGGGGCTTCCAGCTCTATCCGGATCTATCCACAAGATCTGTCCAGACCAGCGACCAAGCACTCTGGAGTAATTTTAGATCCCAGAATCACACACAAAGACAGGGCTGCAATATTAATTTAATCTAAATATATCACAATAACATCATGGTCTTTAATCTGACATAGATTTACACTGTTACAATGATTTTTCCTAGCAGAGCCTTGAAAGAAAATGTGTTGTAAGTTGAAGATTTTCTATAGTCTTGTTTTAGTCCTTCAGTCTTTGAAGTTTTGATTTTGAAGGTTCATGGCAGAACTATCTGGTGATTTGAACTTAAAAAAATCACAAAAATGTACTGCAATATTCAAAATAGTTACTGCATAGCAAATGTTTTTCTCACGCAGCCCTACTTCATTCACGTTTCTTCTTGATCCCACATGTCAAATGTAACACAAAGGATGTAAGATTCTGTGTGGACAGAGGTGTAGATGTGTTTCCCCTCAGGCTCAGTCCAGTTGAGATAATATTTTGAGTTGCTAGGATTCCACAACAGATGGTCTGTTTAGTGCTAGTAGACAGGTTACAGTGACCTCCCTAACTTAGAGCTGTTGAAATATTGGTGGAGGGTAACATGAAACTGTATTAGGCCAAGCTTTCATTAATTCAAATTGCTCAACATAGTTTTGGGCCGTAATTAATTAATTACTTAATTACTTAATTAATATTAATCATAGAACTTCCCAAATCTATACAGTTTGGTGTCTTTATATTATGTACCTGTGTGCAAAAGTTTAAACTGATATTGAAATGTATTTATTTACTTATTTGATGGGACAGTGCACATTAATGAACATAAAATTGTACAGAATCACAAATGACGTTAATATGCCGGATTTAGCACAGTGCTAATTTCCATCCGTAATTTGTTATCATGTTCACACATAGGATCAACATGATTCCATATATATCGTATATATATAGAATAGCTGCTGAAGTGCTTTTTGATTTGTTGATCAAATATGACATAAATAATGCTTACAGACAGTTTCCTATCTGTTGAAACATGAAACAAATATTGCTTTATCACAGATGGTTAGTTGGAGGCTAACAAAGAAGTGGAAGCTCAGCTCAGTGAAGTTTTCAGTGACTTAAATGATTGGTCTGACTTTCTTTTTCTTTGATTTAACAATACGTCTCTGAAGATATTGTAATATAGAGGTTCTTTCACAAATAAAATCTTTGCTTGTGTGAAAACAGTATTTTCTAAGTTGAGTAGCACTAGTTATGAACATCAAATCTTAGTAGTTGCTAAGGCCTTGTCACAGATGGTGTGCAGTGGTGTAGACAGATTACTGCTGATCTGGATTTAATGTCTGTGTCCTGTAGCCACTGGTTATGACAAGCTTGTTTTACTGGAATATATTTTGATAAAAGGTTCATGTTGTAATATCTATTTAATGTTTGAGCCAAAAGTGTATGGCTTTTTGGGTTTGATTTAGGGAGGTTAACTTTAAATTACCCCCTTTTTTCCAAACCAACATAAACAGAGATTGCCAAAATGTAAAAATACTGTATATAAATGAACATATTTATTGTCACATGGCCAAAGGTGTATGCCATGATGCTATACTATGCTCTGGTTAGTCATTATCGATATATAGGCAAAATGATAGTGTTTCATAAATTTATCAAATCCTGAAACTATATTGTGGTATATATGTTTTACTAGTTAAGCTTTCATTTGGTATCACTTTCTGTCTGTCTCTACTGCGTGTAAACTAACACACTTCTTGCGTCCCGTTTTTATTTACGTGTGCGCGTCCCTTAATAGTCGACTGTTCTCCACTGTTGACCTCTGTGTCTGATCCTGCTGTGGAGTCCTGCCCATTTCATTAGCATGTTGGAGCAGTGAGCCTGGCTTTAGAGGCAATATCCCTGTCAGCAGATTAATCTAATACCTCAACGCACATACACACACCGCATACTGTATACACTCAATGCCACACATGATGAACTCAACACTATGGGCTTAAGGTAAAAAGAAAGATAAGAATAATAACTATCCCATAAAAAATGCTAATGTTTGTGTGACTGGCTGGATGTTTACAAACACTATACAAGAACACATCTAATATTGCTGCACAACGACCTACTTTCACTAACCCTGCTTTGCTTTTTGGCAATGACGGAAAGACTGTGATTGAGGAGAGACACTGACGGAACAGCACCAAGCCTTAAACCTGTCTGCTCTGGAACAGGGAGGGTCCCATCAGATTTACTTCTGTATCTGTGGTTTCTAAGCAAACCATGTGTATTCCACGATTTAGTTGAAACACTATAATGAGCTCGCCTGTAATAAGTATTAGTAAGAGCACCAAATGAACCTGCTAAATCTAATTGTGAGCTTGATTTCGTTTGGTCTGTTTTATAACATATAGTAGTCACAGAAAGTTAGGAATATTTGATGCTGTTGTATATATATTATTTATAAGCATAGATTATACAACCAACACAATCTGAAGCGTTGAAGTGTTTATAGCCTGATGTTCTTACACGCTATATTTTTAGAGAATTCAAAACATGTGATTTAATAGACTTTTGGAATTGGAGTGGTGATGATTAACACACATCTGAGCTTGTACACAATCTCTCCTCCTCCTGTAACCTCAAACACTCCCCAAATCGGTCATATATCAGTTACTAACCGGACAGGTCAGGTTACATGTGAGCTTTATTCTGCCTATCCCAGAGAAATGTATGGGCAGACCCGGTATTGAGCTGACACACCACACGTGCCTGTATGCTTAGCACAGCTGAAACACTGTATCTGCTCACAGTACTACTTTATCAGGCTACAGAAGTGCAACTCTGTGGCAACTCGCTAAATGACTTACTCTCACTGGCATCTGTTTGTAGAATCCACACTGACTTTCTAATTCATAGTAACATATAGACGCCTTTGCAGGGGCTGACAGTTGTGAGATCATAATAGGAACGTCCCCATAGAGAAAAACATATGAGCAACAATACATCATCTCTCTTTTGTGCCCTATTGCAGTAATAACAGAATACTTCATTCTAAACGTGTATTGACCCTAAATGAAAAGGACATTAGGTTAATCTTATAAAAGCAATCTATAACCTAGCCTCAAAGCTCAAACAATATAGCTTTGGTGAATCTATATTGGCAATGGTAAACATCCGTGGCTAAAGGCTTACAATGATACAAACGAGACAGACTTAGCTGCTCAAACTGTCCTGCATGGGCCTGCACTGTTCTGACTCACCACTGTCCTCTGGCACTCAAAGCCTCCTGCTGGAAATTCAGGGTATTGCATCACACCAACGTTCACGTCCAATAATTCTGTTGTACATAAACAAAGACAGTAAAATACAATTATCAATAAGGGTTTTGATTGATGTAAATCTATTTTATTGACAGTGAAAGTGAATTAGAGAACTGTTTCTCCTTGAACTCTTAACATCTATATAAAATAAACACTATTTAAACAATCTTGGTTTGGGGACTTCACAAAAGGATACTGGCTGAACTGTATGTTAGAAATTCATTAGCTTTATAACCAGTGGATCATAGTTAAATGTCTAATCCTATTACTGTATACAGAACACTTATTTATTTTAAGGATCTTGTAAAGGATTACCAGTAACACAGATGTTCCTGTTTTAAATAACCTTGTGGTTGTATGTGCTTATGAATGAATGAACATATGTATTTTTTATGTGCTTTATTTATGTGTGTTTTAACTGTTTCTCTCATTGGGTTTTTCCCTGTGTAAATACGTTTAATCATACTAATCATTTTGCGCAAAGAGAAATGATACCTGCATGTTTTAATTGGGCATACATCATTTTCAAATATGTTTCAAAGTCTTTCAAACATGATTCATTGTTATAGTTATATAACATGACATTTGTGACTGGAGTTGATATCAAAAGTAAAAAAAACTAATCCTAATCCTTGTCCTCTTTTAGGATGGGACAAGCACTCGTATGGTTACCATGGAGACGACGGCCACTCCTTCTGCTCCTCTGGGACGGGACAGCCGTACGGACCCACGTTCACTACAGGCGACGTGATTGGATGCTGCGTAAATCTCATCAACAATACATGCTTTTACACCAAAAATGGCATCAGTCTAGGTTTGTTTTGACATGTTTTTAAATGGCACGTTCAGATATTATACAGTGAGTCCATACACCATATACAAATGTATTGTATTTATTGTATGTTTTTATTTTTATTTTACAGGCGTGGCCTTCACAGATCTCCCGGTAAGTATGATTATTGACATAATTATGAATATGCTTCACTTTTCATTATGCCTTCTAATGGTTCGCTGGTTAATTATTGTTTAAAAAAGATTGTGTGTGAGCAAAGGCTTATTGACACAAATGACAGAGCATTTATATATTTCTGGTTCAAGTCCTGGTCTGGATATTATATTATGTTTGTACCATGCCAAGATAGGGCCCCTACTGCTTCTCAACAGAACTGGTTATATAGTAGTTATGCGGTTGTTTTTGTTCTGCTGCACTCACAATGTTTTTTCCATATAAAGAACAGATCTTTACCACTTTTCTCTGCAATGTGGACAAAGCACCAGATGTTATGTTAAAAACAGCGCTCTATACAGTAATTCCAAACAGATGTGTAACAAATGTGTTCCCACATGAGGCCAGTGTAACTCCAGACTAACATGACACTATCACGTATGTTACAGTGGAACTTGATATCTGCCCTTCCCATGTTATGTCCAACTGCAGTTTATTTTGGCAGTTGTGCTGAAAAAAAAAATGAAAAAGCATCTAGCGGCCACAGTAACGTGAACATTTTGCCGGAGAAAGCCACTTTTACCAGCCAACATGGTGTCAAGAATAGAACAGGGACAGCAAATCACAGTTGGCCTCCTGACACAAAGACTGCACCAACAGATGGAGTTACCAGCTGCTGTTCAACCTAACCAACATTTAACCAAGTGCTCATTTTATATTGTTCCTGTGGCCTCCGCAATTATACATTTAACAGGGGATTCCTATAATCTGACAAGAGGCTAGTAAAGAGCAGCACATTAACATAACGCCAATGGACACAACTGTACTATTACAATAAACAGCACTGTTTCGTTACTCTCACACGGGCACAAATAACTTAATTAGATCAACTCAAAGTATATTCACTATTCTCAATGTTTGTTTGTTGTTCACAGCCCAGCTGCAGTAAATTTGATTAATTTTAGTGGATTTTAACTCCATTAAGTACATTTCTATTACATACATGATGAGTAAGTAAATAAGTACATAATGTAAAAAACAGCTATATCTGTAATAAAAATCTTTGTATTTCCAGCCCAACCTTTACCCCACTGTGGGACTGCAGACCCCTGGTGAGATCGTAGACGCTAACTTTGGCCAGCAACCATTTGTCTTTGACATCGAAGACTACATGAGCGAGTGGCGAGCCAAGATCCACGGCATGATCGCACGATTCCCCATTGAAGAAAGACTGGGGGAGTGGCAAGCAGTCCTGCAAAAGTAAGCATGTTATCAAAATACATTTAATATCACAGTATCTCTTGGTAGCTGCAGATAACATCCAATCTAATGTACACCTGTTTTGTTTAGTATGGTCTCCAGTTACCTTGTGCATCATGGGTACTATGCCACCGCAACAGCCTTCGCCAGAGTCACACAAACCACAATACAAGAGGACCAGTCATCGATAAAGAACAGACAAAGTGAGCCAAAGAACAGCATTAGCCTGGCCAGTCACAACTAACTCTTTTCCTATTTTAAGATGTTAGTCTGGTCTCTTGTTGCATTCAATTTCAAGGGCGGAGTTTACCGTGTATAGTAAAAAAACACCAGACATGATGCTAAAAAGCTACAGGCACACACAGCATGTTGTTAACAAGGAGGTCATGTTAGCAATGACATGGGCAAAACAACACACGGCGCTGCTGCAGCTCGTAAAGGGATCGTGATTTTGTTTTAGGCTTCTTCCACCGCATTATTAAACTCTTTTGTTGTTAAGCACAGTCACCTGTGCCATGAAATATAATTGTTTATTATAGGAGTATGATTTCCCTGATCGTGTAAGTGTTTTCTTGTATAATAGGAATACAGAAGCTGGTGCTGGCAGGTCGTGTGGGTGAAGCTGTAGAAGCCACTCAGCAGCTGTATCCAGGGCTGTTAGAACACAACCCCAACCTACTATTCATGTTGAAGTAAGTGCCCAAATGCAAGGAACATACCATAGAACATGAATTCATCAGCTCCTAAATACAGGTTTAGTCATTATATCATCAAAACTAGATTTTTGTAAACATTTTTGGTGTGTGTAATAGGGCTGCATACTCTAAAAAAGTCTTTAATCTGACAGGTTTAAAATAATGTTCCCTTCTAGAGGCTGAAGAAACAGAATGAAAAGTCAAATTTCATTCCGGATTGTTAAAATGTTGTTTTAATTTGGCCATGTTTTATTCCTTGTTAGTCTTACGTTTTGCAATTTTAACTAGTAAATAAAGGAACTGTTAATTTAACTGAATTTAAGAAATAGCAAAAATCAACATCACAAAATTCAACATGATTATCAAATGTGGAAAGTTTTTCTCATATTGTGCATTTCTCTTGATTTTTCCATCTGTAAATGTCTCTGATTAGAACATGGGCAAAAATCCTAATAGATTCTATAAACTTATATTCACAGCCCGTGTCTTTTGCAAGCTTAGTATCCGGTGGCTATTCAATCAAATAAACGGATGCATAATACGTCTCTTTGCTCTGTCAGATGTCGTCAGTTTGTTGAAATGGTCAACGGTACCGACAGTGAGGTCCGCCGCTTGACCGTCCGCTCCCCCAAGTCCCAGGACAGTTACCCAGGTTCACCGAGCCTCAGCCCCTGCCGTGGGGCCAACAACACTCCCCAGCACACCAAAGGTACAACATCATGCATCTGCTATATACATACAATGTTGCCCATAAAGTTGGAATATTTTTTTAAGTGATTGTGACAATGTGATTTCTTCTTGATAGATAAAGTGCATATATTTTCAAAACTTTATTGATCTCCTCCAAACATATCACAGTGAAAATTAGACCAAACGTTGTAAAATGTATGGCCACCCCTGACATGGATCGTCGTGGCATACTGTCCACGAGCTTGATGATGTTGTCAACAGGCAAGACATCCCACTCTTCAGCCAGATCCCGGGCTACTTCCTGAAAGCTCTGAGGAGTAGGTGAATAATAATAAGGAAGGAATAAGGTGAATATTGATGTACAGAAATAGTAATAAATAGAGGAATATTCCAACTTTATGTGCGACCGTGTTCATACGGTGGTTATACAAAGACTACACACCCCGGAGACAAGGAGAAATCATGATGTCACCTTCTCCACCTTTAATGTGAATTATGATGTAAACAAATGGAAGCCTTTTAGAGGAAGATGAGGTCCCTTTGATGATTTTTGCAGACCATGGCTCAGCTGTAAGATGCAACTTAGAGAAATCTTACTTGAACAGCCTACAACTATTTACCACTGACTGGTTAGTTCTGAACACAGCCACACCCCCGGGGGTCTTAAGTAGGGGTGGACGATATGGCAATAAAAATCAAATCGTGAAATTAAGTTATGAAAACTGGTTTAATCTGGGAATATCGTTAAATCGTGATACAGTGCATTAATATTCATTTTTACTGTAACGATGCCAGTGTTTGTATGAATAAATAAAAAGTATTATGATGAACACTTTAAGCATTCGGTGTACACTGAATTTGTAGTTAAAAATGTTTTCTGAAGACACTGGCAATAGTCAGATCAAATCAAAATCATGATCAAATCAAAATCATGATCTTAATAAAATCGTGATATTATAGTTTGACCATATTCCATATTTATTTAGTTTTTTCCCTCTAAACGATTTCAGCTTGTTTTTCTCTATAATTATATTTATTTATAATTCACATTAAAGGTTCTGACATGATTTCTCCTTGTTTCATTCATTTCACAAAACACTGTGGACTTTGTAATCACCACAGTTTGACATTTCAACAAGAACTAACCACCTCTCTCCCAGGAACAGACAGTCCCACCTGCAGTAATGGAGTGACTCCTCCCAAGTCGAAGCTCCACGGGGGTGTGGGCAAGTATCCCAGCGCATCCTCCTCCGCCACCTCCTCCACCTCCTCCTCCCCGTCCTCTGTCAACTACTCCGAGTCCAACTCCTCCGACTCCACCAAGAGCCAGCCGCACAGCAACCAAGAAACAAGGTAAGTATCTTTGCTTCATGTTACATTGTCTTGAAATCTGTATAATTGAGAGATAGAGCCAAAAATACTCAATGGGTCACTAAAGGTAGATTTGATTAGTTTTGGTGATTTGATTACCACATGTAAAGGCTCATTAGACAGAGCATTTACCACAGAACCAGGTCTGAGCACTGCAATTAATTATGGTTCCTCATAATTGCAAAAACTAAATAATCAAGGAAATTTAATTAACCCTACACTCATGTCTCATACAGCTGAGGCTAAAGTAAAATTCGCTACATGTACTAGTCTGGGATCAGTGCACCTGCTTTCTATTGATACTGTAGATGTGTGCTCTGTATGAATGTGTATTTGTAGATTTTTGTTAATACATAGTTATTGGCTTGAGCTAAATATATTGAATAAAAAACAACACATATTTATATATCCCTACCCAATTAATAATCATTTAAAGAATAATTGTTACTTCAGTAATGTCCATTATTATTATTATTTATTTCCATAATTGAGCAGCCCTAGTACAAGACAGGGCATATGCTTAAGTGGACATTTTCAAATTCAAGAGATTCATCATTTTTCTGTCAATAGTAATGTGTGGCAAAAGTCAAGTTTCTTATCAAGAGTTTGTGGTGTATATTCGTGTGAGCAGTGACAGTGAGATGGAAATCGAAGCAGAGCATTATACCAATGGAGTGGTGGAGGGCTCTACTGCGAGGATCATGAATGGCACCTACAAACATGAAGAGCTCCTCCAGCCAGACGACAACAGCATCGGCAACGGGGTCACAGGTACAAACAAAAATAGATACACACTGTGTAAGCATTGTAAGGTTACAGGAATATAATACCGGCAATGTTTTTGTCACATAACCCAGACAGTTATGGTTGGATTTTGATTATTACGTTTTTCGAGAAACATTGTTAATAAATAATGGATTATACTTGGTTCTACTTCTACTATTTGACATTGTATTTCATATCTCAATTTGACCACTATATCTGGGGGTTCTTTTTGTGCTATTTCAAAAGTTTGGTTTAGATATCAAGCCACATTGAAACACCTGCTCCACGCTGGTGTGGTGGCTGTAGGCGTAGACCATAACACCCGGGCATCAGTCAATCACAAAGTTTTAGGGACTCCTCTGTTTCAGAACTGTGCCTTACTGTTATGTGTGTGTATGTGTGTCCATCAGAGGATGACTGCAGTAGCGGCCGACAGCTCTGTGGAGGAAACCAGGCCGCCACTGAGAGGATGATTCAGTTTGGGCGAGAGCTGCAGGCATTGAGTGAACAGCTGTTTCGAGAATACGGCAAGAACAACACACATAAGAAGATGTTACAGGTATGAACTCTAGGGCCGCAGGCACGGATCTGTTTGTGAACTGAAACATGATTTAGTTTAGACAGGCACGGAGCTGTTTGTGAAATGAAACGTGATTTAGTTTAGACAGGCACGGAGCTGTTTGTGAACTGAAACGTGATTTAGTTTAGACAGGCATGAATCTGTTTGTGAACTGAAACGTGATTTAGTTTAGACAGGCATGG